>OMLJ01001255.1:0-11169 GCA_900302595.1 Gadiculus argenteus | reverse complement strand
GCGGTGCTCGTGCTCCCGCGTGGCCGTGTCGTAGATGGTCAGCGCCGTGTCGGTGATCCCCTGGAGGACACAAGGACACGCGTTACAAATCACCACGCCTCAGTCTAAATCGATAAGATCGTGGATCAGATCAGATCATGGAAGACTAACGTCACGTCTCTGCCATAGGCTACTGTATTTAAAATGTAAAGCATGCATATGCTTTAGTTAAATCCTCAACCGAATTCTCTACATAATTAATTAACAGCAATCGCTGCAATGTTTTTAGGTCAACTATAAAAGAGACTAGGATTAGTGTGTGTCTGACAAGGGGGGGGGGGGGGCGTGGGGCACGAGGGTGGCTCTCCATCGTGAAGTCAGTCAGCCATCACGATGGACGATGATATCGTCCATCTGCACAACCCTAACCACTAGGCACCTTCTCATGAGGCTCAATCACGTCGCTGGATCCCTACCTCTTTGACGACCGTGTAGGCTTTAGCTACGCCTTCTCTCAGGTCCACGGGCTGGTGAGCCAGCCCGTAATGAGAAATGCGCTTCATCCTCCTGGGATCCCTCTCATCAGGCACGGGGGACACCATGTCGTACGCCGTCTCCGCTGCCGCCTAAACAAGACCGACAACACCCAATGTCAATCCCTCCTGAAAAGGGACTTTCAATGAGCTTCTCTTGTAGGCGCCAGCTCCATTCCTGGCCCTAGCCACCCCAACCAGAAACAGTTTGAGCTACTTCCATCGGGGAAACGGTACCGGAGCCTCGGGGCCAAAACCCAGAGGCTTCTGAAGAAATCCACTGCCCCAGACCAAACCCACGCAGACAACAGACTATTTAACTGCATATGTCATTTGCACAGCATTTGTGCACTATCAAATCAACTGTGGCTGCACAACTACCACTTGAACACTTTACTACACCTCATTACTTATTACCACTGTTTTAGTTTCTCTACTTATTACTTTATTTGTAGTATTATTTATTATTCTCTACGGCTACTTATTTTTCTAAGTTATACTTATTCTACTTATATTTACTTACTCTATCTTATATTGTTGCTGCTATGTGACTGTTGAGGAAACCAAGCCTAAGAACCTTACTCTTGTGTACAATAAGATGTAATCAAAGTAAGTGATTCTGGTTCTGTAGCGCAGCAGGCAGCAGTACCTGGATGGTGCGCACCATACGGTTGGTGAGCTCTAGAGCGGCCATGGCGGTGGAGGTGCCGAAGGACGCGGTGCCACGCTGGAACCCGCGCACGATGCGACCGTCCTTGCGGTACTGCTCAATGGGCAGCCACACCAGGTCTCTGAATCCCTGGACTGAACACAACGACAGCGAGGATCACCAGGGTTTTCGTCAGCCAGGGTTAAAGGAGTAAACACAGTAGGTTTGATCGATATGAGGTCCTGGGCAAAAACAATGCTACAATGCCAGGAGCAGGACGTTACACTAGCATCCGCAGTGCAATGCTGGCTGTTATGGCAACAAAACACTTCCTAGAGGTCATCACCACTGATGCCCCAGGAGAGTATGGAAACCAGCTCTCCTGAGTAACCAATAAAATTCACAGGAATATATTTGACATAGGGCTATTGTATTTTCTGTGTCGTCCAAAGTTTCTACTAGAAAGAGGAGTTGTGGAGAATGGTGGCGTCCCATGCGTGTGATGACATGGAGAACCCATGTGGTCCTTACCCAGCTGCACCAGAGAGTGGATAGGCCCCACTCCACCCAGAAGGCCTGGGAGCTGGTTCTTCTTGATGTCATTCAACCACTCATTTATTGCATACGAGAAGAGTTTATCCACCCCCAACAGCCTGCAAAGAAGACCATTACAAAATAAATACCACTGATTTTATGTATTCTGAAAACTAACTCCAACTTCCACCAGCTTTAGCACATTTGTGCCTCTGATATATTGAGTTTAACAGCTGTTAATCTATTCAGATTTTATTTACAAATTTCACACATACCCTTGTCTATAGCATAGACGTCTGAGTTTCAGCTCGGAGCAGTTCAGCTGGGTCAACCCAATGATGATTCCCGCGAAGGTTCCCTGCAACAATGACAACGTTTCCACAGTCAGAAGGCACGACCCAACACGAAGGTGAACTCACGATGTCGCTGCCCCTGGCTCCTTTACCTGCTCCATGGAGACATGCTTCCCGTGGTAATCCAAGCGAATTGGAACCTCTGAAGTGAAACGAAACTCCCTGTTGGAATAAAAGACAACACAGATACAGAGTATGATCAACAAAAATCAGGACCAAGTGAAAGCATCAGCATGCAGATCCTTGGAGGAACCCAACCTGAAGAAGACGGGTTGGTCTGTGAAGGAAGAGGATGCAGCATCACTCTCGGGTTCCTCCCTCCCAGAGGTGGACAGCCCGTTGAGGCTGAGGCTCCTCTGGGCCGGCACCGAGATGATCGGGGCCGGGTCCTGGATGTTGCCGGGGTGCTTGGAGAAGCTGCAGGAAATCTCTGGCCCGGCCGGTTTCTTCACTGAGATGCAGAGCGCTTTGGACACAAGATCAAAAGATACAAAATACTTATGCATGACACTGACAGTGTAAAGTTCTTAGTTAACAGTGATCCTCCGAAGATCCAGCAAAGTTACTTAGAGAACTGTTTTCCTCTAAGTGTTGTCCTCTTAGAGGACTGTTGTCCTCTAAGTAACTTTGTAAGTGGGGTTACCTTCCTGGTCGGGTGGAGAGAACAGCTCTACATCTGCAGCGAGACTGCTGAAGAAGTCCTTCAAGAAGAACAGGGCATCCTACAGACAAAAACAATGGCGTTCTATGCAAAGGTTGTTCCTTAAAAGGGATTTGTACTGAAATACTTTTAGACAAGCCTGGGCCGTGATACGTCTTTATGTTTATTTGATGTACAAACCAAACTCGGTTTGGATCGTTGGTTACCTGGTCAATGTTTAGGCGAAGGGGCATCAAGGAAACCCGTAAACAGCACTCCTGGGGGGCCTGGCCCGCTTCTGGACACATGTGCAGCGCCCGGACAGTCAGCTGAGGAAACAAAGCAGAACAATGAACCAAGAGCCCAAACACCACCGCCGGGTCACCGTCGGGCCACCATGTGACACCATGACATGTATTTTTGCAGAGACAACCACCCTCACCATGTTGGAGTGCGCTTTGCGGGGCATCTCCTTGCTGGAGTAGAGGTAGAGGAACTTGTTCATCTGCGAGGTGGCCAGCCGGTCCCGGATCTCCAGGTCCTGCACGGTGAACACCTGCCGGGAAACGGGCCGGTCTGCGGTGCCAGGGTCCCCCTGGGCCTGAGGGTAGACCTCGTGCTGGAACCGGACCTGAGGCGGGGGTGAACGCAGCCCGTTAAGAGGCCTGTCGCTGACGGGGGGCATGAGGAGGATGTGTCTAGGGGGGAGCGCTACCTTGCTGAGCTGTATCTCCATCAGGACATCTGGGTTCCTCCCTCTCCCTCCTCCGGGACGGCCCCCGCCCACCCGGCCCTGTCTGACTGGCGTCTGGCAGGGGGAGCTGTAGGGCGTGGTCCTGCAGCGGAGAACATGCAAAACTAGTGGGTAACGCAACACGAACGGCCACAACGAGTGCGAGCGTGTAACGGTGTCTGGGTGCCTGTCTCTCACCCGCGACTCCTGGCAGGAGAGGCTGTGAAGGTGGTGTTCCCAAAGTCTTTGCCGCCGTACAGGTGCCAGATCACAGAGATCTCCTTGATGAGGTAGCGCACTTCTGGGACAGGGTAGTTCACGGCTCCCCGGCCGGAGCCCGTCCCCTCCAACGGCTGGCTGAAGTAGTTGTCCTTGATCGATATGGGACCGGAGGTCAGCTGGTTCACTATGGGCTCCTGGTTCCGGTCCTGACACACACACACACACACACCCACCCATACCCATTACAGGGATTAATCATATGCTGCGTTTCCATGGCCTACATTACTTCGAATAATCATCTGACATCTGACTAATCATCATTTGACAGACATGTTTAAATGCTCTGTCAAAGTCACAACAGAAACCACCAGCATCTGCAGTAGACACAATAGTAGGACACAGTAGGCCATAATTCTTAAGACCAGGTTGGAAACACAGCATGATTAAACTTTGGCTGAACACAAAACATGCTCTTGTCATTGAAAGACAATAAGTGTTAATTAGGTTCCACATAATGTGATAGTAACCTTCCAGCGATTACTGAAATGCCATTCCAGGCAAAGTGGTTTCAACAAACCCCCATCAGGGCTGACTGTGATTGGATTACGATGTCGCCAAGTCATCACATACTCAGCGTTACATTTGATCAGTCGGATAAGCTCTAGTGGCAGAACGCTGCCGTTAATAAACACACTGTTGCAGCATCAGCCGCTGAGAGTGGGGATGTTCAAGGTGTTTGCATGATCAGCCAGTGAGCCTACATCTCCTCTGGAGCCGGGCGTGTCCAGGATACAGAAGTCGTCCGCCTCCTGGGCCGGGTTGGGGACGGGGGTGATGAGGGGGGAGTGGAGGACCGGGTAGGAGGGGCTTGACTCTTGGGCGGGATTTCCGCTCTCGTCGGGAAACAGGAAGAGGTCCGAGTGAGGCGGGTCATGGTCTTGATGGAGCGTCTCCTGAACCCCTGTGTGGGATCGGAAAACAAACAACTGTTGAGCAGAGATGCTGACTGTTTTAGTATACGGTACCAAAAGAGCTGATGTGTTCTCTCTGTGAGCAGTGATGAAGTGCTGTCACCATTGTGCTGCGGGCCCTGGGCATGCTGCCCGTCCACCTCCTCCATGGCCTCGCTCATCAGGTCCTGCAGCATCTGCTGCTCCGTCTCGGGGAGCAGCGGGGTCAGGGACGGGGGCCTGCTGGGCAACTCCGCCTGCTCAAAAGAACATTTGAAATATTAATTGTTTATTCTAATCCTGCAATTTTTACATGCATTCAATTATAATAATTAATCTACATGACAATAACTACATTATATCAACACAATGGACTGCTGGTCTGAAATTCTCTGTTGGATGTTGGAAGTGTTAGTGTCTTATTGACCTTTGGCCTCGGGGGGGCTCGGCAGGTCCTGGCGTCCTGGCCAGTGGGGGGCAGCAGGTCTCCATAGCTGGCCACATACTGAATGAGGTTCATGAGGGCGGCGCAGGAGTCGGAGCACGTCCGGATGTGGATGACATCACTGGAGCACCGCAGCTCAAACCTGGGCTCAGACTGCTCTCCCAGCGAGAGATGATGAATAGAACATGACATGATGGCATTAGCACCAGCAAACAACCACTACCCTAAAACATAACGATCCAACGGTAAAGATACCAGTTCCATGTACCAGTTCTCTGTTGGCTCCGGGTTTGACGGCGGTAATCCTCAGCTCCAACGTCCCCATGTCCACCACTTGCACATAGTCTGGAAAACACAAGGGAGACGAGGCACGTCGTTAGTGCTGGACATCATTTTAAACCCCAAGACTTGGACCTGAGTGGAAAATGGATTTACCTCGCAGGAGGTTAACAGAAACAGCATTGCTCTTGTCGGAGAGGAAAAGCGATGCTTCATCCAGGATGATCCTGAAAATAATCAAGAATCACAATTTCACTGTATTGCTGTATAGAACAGTATTTTGAACAATGTGGTTGCTGTAAAAGCCACAATAGGAGGATATAAGTTTCTTTAAATATCATGGTCTATAATTCCTAGTAATAAAATACGACTGGTAATGTTTAAAATGTACAAAACAAATGCATGTATATTGGATGTTTCCCAATGGAGCTCCTGTTCATTTATCGAGCTAGTCAGGTGACGTTGAGTCAGGCAGAGAGCTGCCCTAGGCCCATGAGCACATCGTAAGCGCAACCTTTTTCAGTCAACGTTTTAAACTGGATTACACAACCTGTCATTGACATCAGACTGGAGTTATTGCAGGGATGAGGGCCGTTTCAACAGGGCCACTGGGTGAAGGGAGGCTTCTACCTGAGCGTGGACGAGGACAGGTCCAGAGAGACGCTGCTGGACACGCTGAACGTCTCTATGACCAGCAGGGACCTCAGGGGCAGGTACAGCGGTCTGTGGGCCCAAGCAGAGCATGCATCACGTCACAAGTCACTCATTTTGGGGGCCCCCACACTAGTCTCCTAGTTAATGAGTAACCCACAATCCAAGCCCCACACAGCGATGCTGTATCATGTGACCTACGTATTACTTGAAGCAGGGGGGGTTTAAAGGGCCGTATGACCTCATCATCATCTGCATGTTATTTATGACTCCATTAGCCACACTTGCCTCTTTTTCATATTGTTGTTTTACAACTTATCTTATCTTAGTATCTTAGTCTATATAAGATACTACAGCTTCCATTTGTATTACTCTGCAGGAGTTTTCTCCAGTACCAAAGCATAGCTATTGCATTGGCTCATATGGCTTTAGATTGACGATCTCTATAGCATACTCGAGAGGTAGAGGGGAGCACAACACATTCTTCATAGAGAGGCTGGTCGAGTTACCACAAATTAAATGAAAACAAGCGCCATGACAATGTTACACTATTGCCATACACCTGGATCAACGGAACAGCTTTGAATTGCCACCTGTAGTCTAAAGAGCAGCTCCACAGGTGTAGATGCAGTGTGGTGACCGAGGTGGGGGGGGTGTAGCCCAACACCGGCTCATCAGAGACATTCAGGAAGTCCACGATCTGATGCGTGGAAATGACAAACAATCAAATTTAAAAAATCAATCGTCCTTGGAGCCAGCTAAAAAGCTTTAAAGCCCTTCTGATCAATGCTCTTCTGACGGTTTGAGAGCCTACCTGGTCGTACCAGCCCAGGCTTTGTGGGACCACTCTGTGCTGGAGGGTGGCTCCTCTTACTCCCACAGCTACCAAGAGCTCCTGCAGAACACATCCAGGAGAAAAGGCTAAAGTGCTGCACACACGGCAGATAGTTTGGGCCAAACCACTTCATCAGGCAGGTATCAAAGTATCAAACCCTTGCAAACTCCACTAGGCTCAAGGGGTTTACCAGAGCTTCTGTGACAACATAGTCTAAAGTTTAAAAGTCATAGCCGTGCTCAAGTTATTTGTCATGAAAGTGTGTGAGCAAGGTATAGAATTTGTTTAAAGCACCTGGAAAACCCTGCAGCGCTTAAAAACTGCCCTAATATGGTCACATTGTAGTTGGAAAGAGGGCAGATTAAAATGAACACGGAATCAGCCTTGGACTTCAAACCCAAACAGAACAGAACCCCATTGTATGCACCGGGTGGGGGAAGTCAAGACCAGCAGAGAATACACACTAGTTGCCTGGATGAAATGTGGGCTAATTGTTCAGGCATGTCAAGGTTTCCCGATGTGGTATTCCAGTGGAACTGGGGCTAGATTGTTCTGCTGTGTTTCTGTTAAAGCTAAATGGCCAGAAATTGCGGTCACATTTTTCCCCCACATTCTCAGTCACGAGCGTTCTGTGTACTGTGTACAATGATAATTGATTACTGATAACTGATAATTGATACAGATGTCTTGCCTGAATTTTCCTGGGTTCTCCAAGGTTCCAACTTCGCAGGTCCAGGCTTCAACAAAATATGTGGACATTTGGAACTGACTTAAACTGTAAGCCTACGTTCGCATTGTGGGAAATTAGGAGGCCTTTAAAACAAGACTACACCAAGACTAAAGACTACTAACACCAAGACTAAAAACCTCATGGAAATCTAGAGGAATGGCTGGACTAGAAAACCCCTCTCTGTGCTTCTCTAAAGCCATTGTGTTCCCAGTGTTACTGATTCAGCCCCAGTGCGTACCTTCACAGTGTGCTCTGTGTTCTGGGAAGAGATCTTGATGGCTACAGAGAGCATGCTGTGTGCCTCCAGGCACATGCCCTCTGATGCCGTGGACGACCGGTCGGGCACTGTCTCCGTTTGGTAGATGCCCGGCTCCAACCAATGGGGGCGAGTCCTGCAGGGCAAATTGACCTCCGTGCTGGGGGAGTCTCTATCCACAAGTCCTGGGAAGATCACCATCATCACGATTAGAGTGAGAAGGATCAACAGCACAGGCCGACCATAACACAACAACATTGTTTTGAATGGAGGGAGTAGGATGTCTGCTGTGTGGTTGTGTGGTTACCTTGGTGGTACATGCAGATGTTACTGGTGTGGAAGCAGATGTAGTGCTGGTCCTTGTAGCCCTCGTACTGCGCCACGGTGAAGAGTGTGGCGTTCTTCACCTCTAGCCAGAACTCCCCGTGTTTATTTTTCAGCACAGTCTTGTCCTCCCTCTGGAGAGTCAAAAAAACAAAACAATCAGTGAATTAGTAACCAATAAATCGTGAAAGTGAGCGGCCGGGTTTGGACGGTTAAAGGTGCGTTCACACCAATAACAAAAGCGAATGAATGAATGGCACGAATTTCAAGCATGTCATTCAAAATCTGTGTGAATACCAGGTCAAGCGGATTTTGCGTGATTCTACTTGCACGAATTTCACTTGATGCTTGGTCGTGACAGCCAATCAGCGTTCACTCCCTGAAGTCCGGATTGAACCGCAACATGGAGGAGAAAAGTGATTGTTGCCTTTTGCGTACTCCAGGAGCACTATAATATCTATATAATATAATATATAATATCACGGCCAAAAGCTGCGTGCGCCTCTGGATGATATAATTAATCGTAACATACTTTCACAGTAAAGTAAAGACTCCTAGTGGTGAATGTTTTGACGTTTGCGCCAGCACGCAGCATGAATATTTGCACCGCTGTTGGTGGAGCACGGAGTAAGAACCGTCTAGCGTCTGTTTCTCTGGGCTCACCTTGGCATCAGTGTGAATGGACACCAGGCCGTGGTTGACACTCAGGACTACGGAGAATAGGCTCTGGGAGTTCTTTGTCTGGGCCTTGGACCTGCTCCTCATCCTGCGAGACTTGGGGTGGAGGTCCGCCGCCGGAGAGTAGTACTGGGGGTTCTCCTCCTCGGAGCCGCTGGTGTCGTCTGGGAGCCCAGGACATACAGAAGTCAGCATCATCAGGGAGGGACTTCAGGATAGTTTGTTTTGATTTTGATTTATTTACGATATCGTAGGTAGAAGTGTGCATTCAAAGAGCAATTACAATGGTGTTGTTTTTTCCTAAACTGAGCCAAAAGCATTATATGACAACATATTATGGAACGAAATATAATGTAATAATATTATATAAAGAATCCTAATCCAGATTCAGAAACAATCTGCCAAAGTAGGTTTAATTCAGCGATCATAAAATGCCCAATTTAGATTAGATTTTACAGTAGTAGGCTTTTCTTTTTTGTCGTTGTAGAGATGATAAGATACTGCGGTTTATCAAGCACTTTATGAAACTGTCATATTTTTTGGGATAAGCATCATCATAAGTGGACTCATGTTACCCTCTGTGCCGGCGGAGCGGAACTGGCTGAAGCTGTCCTTCGCATAGGTGGTGATGAGCTGACTGGCCACCGAGAGTCCTACCCCATAGGGCATGTTCTCCACCGTCTCCACCGGGGACGGCGCGGTGGGCTCCCACAGCAGCAGGTCGTTGTTGATCCTGGAACCACCCGTTCAATGTCAGTCAACACACGGGGGAAGGAAAGGGGGAACAAGCAACGTGGATCTGAATTAGGGCTGCACCATGTATCGTTTTCATATCGGAATCGCAGTACGCGCATGTGCGATATTCGTATTGCTGTATGTGCGATATTAAGGATTGATGATTCGTATGCAAGAGAAATCTATCCGATATAACCCACTCATAATTTACTCAGGGTTGTTGGATACACAGTTTGTTTCTAGGGAGTGACATGCAGTCTCTGCGTGCACAGAGAACCACCAATGACTGATCATGTTGATCAGACAACCGAAGCAGTCG
This sequence comes from Gadiculus argenteus, assembly GCA_900302595.1. NCBI lineage: Eukaryota > Metazoa > Chordata > Actinopteri > Gadiformes > Gadidae > Gadiculus > Gadiculus argenteus. The sequence continues at coordinate 1,324 of OMLJ01001255.1, read as the reverse complement.
TAGACAGCCCCCGCTAGTCGTAGAACAAAACTTCAAAATAAGCCAGCAAAAATAACATTTTATTCCAAAGAGAACAACAACGTGAGTTGTATGAAATTATTTTGGTTACAGAAAAGACGACGGTGACCATAAACAGGTACTTTGTCAAGAGTACCATGTAATGGTTGCCCAAACAATTCGCCACCAGCTCTGTACAGCGACTGTATAATACTTCAAAATCACCCCATCATTATACAATGATACATTCTTTTTTCTAAGGTATATATTATTTTTGGTCATTTTGCAACACATTTCCAAGAAAGACAAAATATCGAAATACAATCTTTTTTCAATATGGTGCAGCTCTAATCTGAACGCTGGGTGTGTCCGGTACCTGTTGTGGAGTTTCTCGTAGAAGGCCTTGCTGGGCAGTGCCAGCTGCACGTTGGGGAGGCTCAGCTCCAGGATATAGCGGGAGTTGTTCAAGGTCTTCTCCTGGAACTCTGTCATCTCAGAGATGTCACCAGGAATGACCATCTGAAGATAACACAGTGGGACTTAGAGAGTGAGAGTTAGAAATCCATGGTGCACTCTAGAAACTGATTGTCCCCAGTGAGATTAATAAAGTTTTGAATTGGAATTTTGTACGGCCACTTTAGATTACAGGTAGTCCAAGCTACATTGCTTCTTGAATCTTTACATTTATTATAGTAAACCAGTCTTATGCTACTATGAAAACCCAAAAATTTGGCACGATCACACCAAGAGCTGAAATTAAAAAGAATCCCTCAATTCAAGTGATCTGTCTCTTGTTTTTCAATGTAGCGCTATAAAAGGCTCCCTGTTCCTTTAAATGTTCCTATGTGAATGATAGAAATAACATCCTCGATCGAACATCGTCGATCTTGCCCCCACCTCCTCGTTCTCGTACATGACCCGCCGCGACGAGAAGGGCGACGGCTCCGGTTTCCCAAAGTCACACACGTCCTTCAGAGAGTGGGCCGCCCCTTCCTCCTCCTCCTCGGGGGAGTGGTCCTCGGGCCCCTCGTCATCCTCAGCCGTCACACGCTCCAGGATGGAGTGGACCGCCGTGGGGTTCACCTTCAGCACCACCCTACCGAGACAGTGACCCCCGTCATATTCATCATCATGGACCATCCCGGCATCAAGATCCTTGGTTTGGTTATCGGCTCAAATGCGCTCGTTGTGCTCACCTCGGCCAATCGAATTTGCCGCTGTCAGACGTCGCCATGTCCCCGTCCATAGTGTGAGACACTCGGAGGAACCGGGTGGCTGCCTGGTCCGGTTCCTCCTGGAACCTCCCTGGGTGCAGGAGGAGATGTGA
>OMLJ01001248.1:0-12174 GCA_900302595.1 Gadiculus argenteus | reverse complement strand
GGGGGGGAGGGGGGGGGGCACAATACAATCTTAACACATGACCAAACATCAAATAAGACAAATGACGATGGAAACAAGCTAATTTGATTATCTGATTTCAAGGAAGAGAAGATGAGAGGGAAGGGATAGGTGTGGTTGAGGGGAGGACAGACCTTGTTGTAGGGGAAGGTCATCCACACTTTGAGGGAGGGCTTGAGTCCGATCACAAGAATCTGAAACAGAGGAAATTGGCTTTACATTTACGTTGATATATGGGTATATACGATGTATATACGTTTCAATCACGTGCCATAAAATAGGTTAAAGGGACCATGTTGGCACTTCTTAAGCAACAATTATAAGAATAATCAAGCAACAATAATCTGCAAGATGGTTTCCTACAGTTGCGTTATTCGACTGCCGTTGCCCCCAAAACGTTCAACCTGGGATCAACACAGTTCATGCATCCCATAATGACTTCCATTCACCCCGACCTGACCCAGAGCCCATACCTTGGTGAGGGAGCCCATGGCCAGCAGGGAGTAGGGTGTGATGGGGTGGTCCCTCAGGTCGGGGGGGGTGTGGAGGGGCTCAATGCAGCACACCTCCCCCTTGGAGCCGCTGAAGAGACAGCGCGAGTCGCATGACCGCATCCCCAGCACCCTCCTGGCAGATGACGACCAGACCGCCAGGACACACGTCGGTCACACTTCTTACTTAAAGCAGTACTTGTTTATTTTCAGACCACTAGGGGGCAGCAGATACAATCATCCTTTCATTAAAGGACAAGTCCGGTATTTTGAACATTGAGCCCCCTTTCTGGTTTGTCTAGGATGAAATAGAGTGGTTGACATTGAAATGTTGACTATTGGTCCCGTCTCTGGTATTGGGCTCGTTTAGAATCGTCTGCTTCAGAATGGCTGGCTATGGGCATGCACAAACCTGTCCTTAAGACAACCCTAACCGGTTAGTGGTGTTTGTTGATGTTCCAAACACTTTCCGCAGAACCCAAATATAACTTGCAAAACCCCATGGTAAAGTTAATGTTAATATGAATGTTACCGAAAGCTAAGTCTTTGTCACAATGACAAAGACACCGCTGCATGGGAAAAAGTCAGCCACATAAATTCCATTCAGGTGAGTTTCTCGGCAGGCAACCGAGACTTCTGTTTAGATAAATACTATGGTCAGTCAATTCAGAATATTGAAAGAAATGGAAAATAACATGAAAAGTTGTCGTTCCAATAGGCCTAATGTAAATTACTCATTGAGTGGGGATTGAACCCAGGGTGCAACAGGGTGCAAGTCCAACAGGTCCCTCGAGACTATCTGCCTGAATACGAATAATAGTAAATATTCAAATAAAGTATGTTACGCTTAATCTCTTACACTACTTTTGCAGTAAACAGATCTGCGTTTTTTTTTGCCAGGCAGCCTCCCTGTTTTTATTAATGGTCAGAATGCAGATGTTCTGGGGATAGTGGTATGATTGTCCAAAAAAAATTATCGTTGCAGTTGAAGTCATGCAGCTTCTGCGAAAGCATTAGCAGTATATTGATTCTGGCAGGGGGGGGGGTCATGTAAAAAAAAATTCTGAGTGCCGAAAATCCCTCCGGTGGTACTCAATTTAAATAACGAACAGTCCCTTAGAAAATAAAACGTATGTTTGAGTCATTTCAACCTTGTAATTTAACCTTTTTTTTACTTTTTACAAATTAAGCAGACATTTTTATCTAGAGTGGAAGTAGTTTATATGATTTTCAGTGCATTTGAGAAAATGTTTCCTTCAGGAGCAGGTTGAGATTAGGGCATTAGAAGGAGGTGTGTTGTGTCGTACTTCAGGGCATTAACATGTTGTGTAGTACTTGTTAACTCCAGCTCATTAACATGTTGAGTAGCACTTGTTAACTCCAGCTCATTAACATGTTACATGTTAGTACTTGCTGGGTGTATATGTTTACCTGAAGGCCAACTCAAACACTGATCCTCCGCTGTCGTTGCAGATGGCCAACGTCGGGTCGTCTGTAAACTGAGCCAAAAGAAAACATGTTGAGGCAAAGACATCTGTCAATCATACTGGTTCATTAATCTGTTGTTATTAATCTGTCAAATCATACTGGTTCATTAATCTGTTGTTATTAATCTGTCAAATCATACTGGTTAATTAATCTGTTATTAATCTGTTAATATTACTGTTAATGGGTTTGTTGTTATTAATCTGTCCATCATACTGGTTCATTCATCTGCTGTTAAACATGCACTACTGGACTGTGCACTAAAACCTTAACAAGTAGTATTGGAGTGTGTACTAGTACCTTAAAATGCAGTAGTGAGTTTGTTTTAGTACATTGACATGCAGTAGTGAATGTGTACTAGTATCCTGACATGCAGTAGTGAGTGTGTACTCGTATCCTGACATGCAGTAGTGAATGTGTACTAGTATCCTGACATGCAGTAGTGAGTATGTTCTAGTACCTTGACATGCAGTAGTGTGTTCTAGTACCTTGACATGCAGTAGTGAGTGTGTTCTAGTACCTTGACATGCAGTAGTGAGTGTGTTCTAGTACCTTGACATGCAGTAGTGAGTGTGTTCTAGTACCTTGACATGCAGTACCGCGGTCCCAGGGGGGTGGGCGTCTGTGATGGTCCTCAGCAGCTTTCCGTTGGCCAGATCCCACATGGTGATCTGAGGAACACACACTGCGCTTCAGAATACCCTCATTTGGAAAGTATTTATTATTTGTCAATCTGTGTTCTATGACATCTAAGCGCATTGTTGTATAAGTGTACTAATGTGTGTACTAATGCGTGACTTTGAGTGTGTGTGTGTGTGTGCGCACACACACCTGCCCTTTGGCGAAACCACACAGCAACCGCGAGCAGTCGTGGTTGATGCTGAGGGCGGAGACGGCGCCAAACTCCGCCCCCGTTGCCGTGGTTCCCAGACACAGCCGCAGAGCCTGATTGACGTCTGGAAGGGAGGAGGAGACACAAACAGATTGATCGGTTAAACCGCCTCACTTACGCTGGGTTTCTCTGGATCGCCGGTGGGTTGTGGTGCGTTCCGTCGCTCATTGGCGGTCAACATTTCTGACAGGAGTCAGAAATTTCTCACACTCACAACACCCACAGGAACTCAGACGTCTCAGGAGTTAAGCCATGCAGGGGGAACACGTATGAATGGAAAAGATGAGAACCCAAATACCCCACACACATAGCAATGTATAAAAGGTTGGTTAGATACAGTACATAAAATGGGCAGAAGAAGAGGATGATGATGAATGGTTCAGGATACACACATGAGCATGCATGACCCCTCGGAGACACCATACCTTTTCCTGTGGGGGGCATCGAATCGAAGGCATAATGAAGAGAGAACAGCATCTTTATGTTTCATTTCACTGAGTTTCTTTGCATTTCTTGTATCTATAAAACTCTTGAATCTCATATGATACTTACCGTAAATGCTCTAATATAGGCCAGGGTCTTTATTTTACTCAAGCGCATCACGGCCCAGGCCTTTATTGACCCACAAAGATCGCATGGTCTTGAGTGAGACTTTAGAAGTATGCAGACTGCCAACTTCACGTGTTGAAGAAAAGGTTGCCAAAAAAGATAAGAAGTTCCTTGTACGATTGAATGAATGATCTTTATTGTCACTTGACATGAGTACAGCGAAATTTGGGGGGCGCTCCCCCCTGGTGCTTAAAAAAAGAACTAAAAACAAATACAAAAAACAACCAAAAAAATTTACAAAAATAATAAAAAACAGGAACAAACAGTATATACGTATAATAAAAATAAATAAGAAAGAAAATAAACAAAAATAGAGGCTCACTAAGCATGAAATATATATATATATACTTAATATATGACATACTTAATATATATATTATAAATAAGCTAGAACCTGAGTTAAGACCTGAAAGTTAAAGTGCAGAATAAAAGAATATTGCAAAATATTGTAGAATAGAATATTGCACATACAATAATTTTACATGAAAACAAATGTTGCGCATGTGGAGGTAGATCTGTTGATATGAGTGATTGTCCAGGGAGAGGTCGGGACTAGACACCATTGTGCCCTGGGGAAGAAACCCAAGTTTCAGTTTGTCTTGCATGATGTAACATGTTTGTTACATTCTGTCACCATGTCACCAAGATAGCTGAAAGGTGAGGAAAGGTGAGGTGAGGAGGAGCGATATTGAGGCTCGGCCAATGAGAGGCAGCGATAGTGTGGGTGGGAGATGACCATCACCATCTTGATTTCCTGAGTGAATAAAACCTGAGGTTGCTGAGAGGTCCAGCACAAGTTGACTGGTACCCGTTCAGAGCACCACTCTTCAGCCTCACCTCGCTGCCTTCCTCATCGTCGCTTCGTCATCTCTTCTTTTTTTTTTCATACTAAAAAGGGTAAGATCTCTGCAAAACTTTTTTTTTCTCTCGCATTACAATTGTCATTTATATTTATAAATTGAAAGAACCTTATAGTTCCAAGATCATTTACTGACCTGTCTGCATTTATTTTGAAAAATGACTAACCAGACAAACTTTTCTTTAACTTTACACTTGGGATGTTAACAATTAACTGTTAACAGTTTAACTGTTAATCTGTCAAATTTGATTTGAGATTAACAGATACCATTTTTCTTTACTGTTTAATTGTTAATCTGTCAATTTATAGCCAACTAATTATAAAATAACGTTTTTTATATAAAAATTAAGAATTGGCCCTGGACAATTCTTAATTTTGTCAGCAGCCATTGGGCCCTTGGGCTAACACATGGGGGGGGGGGGATTGAGCATCACGCATCCGTAACAGCGTGCAGAGGTCTGTCCGGCGGAGTTCTGTCTGTACCGTGCTCCCTCCTCGTTTTTATACGGCAGCTCATGATAAGCCTGATCGTCGTAGGCCCTGGGGCTTCAGCCCAGGTAAGCCTGTGCATTAAGGCGGCCTTGGCTGTCAGGCAGGTCATCTTAATGCATACTGTTATGTACTTAACACATATTAGGTATAGCCATGCTTTTTGCAGTTACATTTCTTCTTATTTCCTCTCAACTGAGAGAATTGAGAAACGTCAAGACTGACAAAGCTGTCAAGATTTGTCACTGGGAGGACTTTAAACTAACCGATAGTCTGTTAGCCTGCTATATTCTAAAAGTGGCTTCATAGCTGATATCATTAATTAGTTGTAATAAAGGCGTAGAGTAATAATCTGCTATTTAATAATGCTAGAAGTATATGCTCACACAGGCAGAGCAGTTGTTTCACTATTTGAATATACCTTTGGAAGAAACGATTATCGGAAATTGGAATTTGAGAGTATGCATTGGGGCCAGCCTTTCTTTCCAATGAAGAAAAGCAGTAAAAAAATGTGTTACCGGTCACAGAATTCCGTCAATTTTTAAAGCACATTTATTCTTATAGGTTAAACGTTAATGAGAAGTTAACAGGTGTTGGTTATCAGGAAAACAAGCAGAAGTCACATCCCTACTTTACACAGAGAGACGATGGAAAATGAACGGTTGAAACATTCCGCCTCTTTGAATTCCTGTATTCTATATTAATTCACTAGACAAATAATAAGGTTGATTTACTTTTGAGAATTGGTGATTGAGTGTGTTTCTGACCCTTCTGGCCCAGCCCCTGTGTTCTCCAGCCATGAGCGTGTCTTGCTTCAGCTGCACCGTGGAGATCAGCAACTCCAGCGAATCCAGCGTCCTCTTGGACCCAGCGTAAGCCCTTCATCGATTGTTAAACAACATCAGGGTGTTGAACGGGTGCTAAATAGTAGTGGCCATTCCTTGGTCATATTGGTCTGTTTGCTTGGGGGTTTGTCCGAGTGTCACCCGTGTCTGTCCCCATCTCCAGGATGTTCCTGCTGGAGGGGGATTGCTCCGTGCCCCTGTCCCCCCATCTGAGGGCGGGCTCCAATGGCGGAGCCACCTTCATCAGCCGTGCAGGCCATGACGTGACAGGCGTGTTCGTCTACAACCTGCCTGATGAACAAGTCCTGCTGGCCGTCTGGTTCTTTGTGCCTTCCGCACGCAGCAATGGTTCCAACAACTTTGGTGCTAGCATCATTGACCTGGCCGAGTGCGACCATGATCTCTTCAAAGTCATGACCAAGGGCTCAGAGAAAGGCATTCTGAAGTCCACCAAGGTGTGCGGCAACTGTAGCGGCTTGGTGGTCCGATCCACCATGTCTGACACAGTCAATGCCGTGCTGAAGGTGGACATCAGCAACGTTCCCCTTTATAAAAAGGGGGTGAAGGTCGACTGTGCCTGAACACCCCCGGTAGTTTCAACGACATCAATCAGATGGTCGTTATGAAACCAGGTTTAAAAATCAATACACAACAATGGGTGTCTGAGTAGATTACCCTCTTAAAAAATGCATTAAAGCCTTGGCCATGATAATTAAGTGTTGCGTCATTATTTACACCTCTGCTTATCTTACTTCTTTTCTTCCTTTGTACTGCCCAATGCTGGCATAAATCAATAATTTAGATGCAGAAGCTATGAATTATCAGTCATGTGCTGTGTTCCAATATCCATATTTCCATGAGTACACTTAAACATAGTACACTATCCGCACTCACTGAGTGCACTGATTTTCAGATATCAGCGTTGTTCCAATTGTGCACTAACCGGAAATTAGAATTGCGACTGCCACCGCGGCTCCTCCCCGCAATAAACATCCCGCTTTGAACGATGAACTCTTTAAGCATAGTAGCTAGAAAAAGCTAGAAAAGCTATACAAACTACAAAATGACTCCATTAATGCAGGCCATGTGGAAAATGCGCTGACTCAGCCTGGCACCACCTATTCCGCTACGTAGCTAAGATGGCTGCCGTTGAGTATGAGAAGTGTGCATCGATCCACACTTCCACACTTTTACTTAGAACTGCCAGGACGTACAACATACAATAAGTGTGTAAAAAGTGTGTGTGTGTGTTGGGGGGGGGGTAAAAGGGGGGCGGAGTCCAGGTGAACTCTGAACCAGTGAGTCTTGAGTCTTTTGCGGAAGCTGGTGATCGACTCTGCGGTCCTGACAGCGACAGAGAGCTCGTTCTACCACTGCGGTGCAAAAAAGGAGAAGAAAACGACTCTACGTGTGAGGGTTAATTGGAAAGCTCTGTAGCTCATGTCCGGTTTCGTCAGAGCTCACCACGCTAACCCAATCAACGGACTGAGTACGAAGACTGGGAGAAGAGTGCTGGAGGATGAAACCAGCGTGATGTTCCCGTCCTGCTGATTAACGGGCCCTTTAGAGTGGGGCCGTGTGACTTATTTGCTCAGGTACAGGTGTGGTCCAACCTTCTGGTGAGTTCCAGTGAGGGGACGGGGACGGGAGCCAATCAGAAGGAGTGACACTGAGGCAGGGCCAATGAGAGGCAGCAATAGTGCGGGTGGGAGATAAGGTGTGGGTCGCCTGGCACCACCAGGGCTTGATTACCTGAGTCAATAAAACCTCAGGTTGGTAAGAGGTGCAGCACAAGGTGACCGTCACTCCTCCAGAGCACCACTCTTCAAGCCTAGCTCTCGGACTTCCTCATCGTCGCTGGCTCCTCTTCTGGAAACACTGCCAGGCCCTCTTGTCACAGAGACAGACATACAGGTACGTCCATTTTGAATCACTGGCTGGACCTCCACCTTGTTTAAAGATGTTCTCTAGAAAGAGCTGTTTTTCTAGCGTAACAATTGGTTAGAGGTTATATTTAGGGCCTACCACTACAACAAGATATAACTGGAATGGTCAAATATTGATTTGACACCTCCAGTTTCCATTAAGATGTTTTAGGAGAAAATAAAGCAACTATGTGGTACTAGCATAGTTCTAGGAACAGTATAATATTAATAGTTAGTAGTAAGTAGTAGTATTAGTAGTAGTAGTAGTAGTAGTAGTAGTAATAATAATAGCACAAAAGTATGTACGCCCATTCACTCAAACATGACCCAATGTTGAGGGTAACATTTCATTATTACGAGTTGAATCACGAGGGAGGGGCGTCATAGTTAACCACCCTCATCTTACGAGCGGTCCATAGATATCTCCCCTATGAGTAAACCACACCACAGTCTCCCCTACTTCACAATTCCACTGCTGCGATGGACTGAGGACACTAGAAGACGACCAGCTTCAGTAGCCTAACAAGGATAACCTGATCCTCTGTTGCGTCTCCTCCAGCCCAGTAGAGAACATGCCTCACCGCAGCTGCACCGTGGAGATCAACAACTCCTCTGGATCGTACAGCCTCTCTGACCCCAGGTAGGCCCGCCATTGGTTATTTTAACCACCAATCACTCTAACAGGAAGTACGAGCTGGTGGAACGAGCTCCCTGCTGATGTCAGGACGGCAGAGTCACTCACCAGCTTCCGCAATAGACTCAAGACTCACTTGTTCAGAGTTCAACTAGACTCTGCATAGCCTCCCCCTCCAAATGTACATAAAGGTCCCATATTATACTACCAGGTGTGAGTGTGATTAGCCGTTACTAGCCGTTTTGAAAATCTGCCTCTTCTGGCATCACAGGTGGGCGTGTCCACCTAGATGTATGCGGGATAGATCAGTCTACCAGCCTACCCAGTGGACTGTAGCAAACGGGACTCATCCATCCGTCATACATCTAGGTAGACACGCCCACCTATGATGTCAGAAGATGCAGTTTTTCCAAACGGCTTGTAAAGTCTAATCAGGTAAATTAAGTACAACTTTCCACATTGTGGTATTTTGGGGACAGTAGAGAAGTGTGGATGGGTTTTTTTTCTATTCCCATTCAAAATGTACTGTGTTTGATCCCTGATGTCCCACAGCCTACCGGTTGTAGGCCGCCCTGAGCCAGACGCCTTAACCCTGACCTGCTTCTGAATCCAAAGTGGGGCCCTAATGACAGAACAGTAGTCATTTGATCATATTTGTACGCCTGGCGTCATTATCCATCTGATCAAAATATGTCAAACCAACAAATACGATCAAATGACTTAGCATGGTGTAGTGTCTTATTCTAGCTATCTCTGTTGTATTCGGGGGAATGGGTTAACATAAAGATTGCTAGTGCTTGGCCCCACTGTACCGACAGCGATATATTGTCGTTTCTCTTTCTTCTGACAAATGTCCTAATTGTAAATTGCTCTGGATAAAAGCCCTAAATGTAAATGTGAAAGTAATATCACATGTAATATGGTAATATCATATGAGGGTCGTTTGTCTTTGCGTCATGGGGCTCCTCTGGGTGCTGCTGGGTGCTAACCTGCTGTCCTTGGCCCCCCCTGTCCTCAGGGTGTTCATGGAGAGCGGGTGCTGCGAGGTGCCCCTGCCCCCCATGGTCGGCCCGTGCTCCCAGGCCAGCGCCTTCTTCAACAAGACGGAGGGCGCGGCCACAGGCTCGGTGGGAGTGTTCACCTACAACCTGTCCAACTACGACCCCGACAACTACAGCCACGTGGTGGCCGTCATGTACTCCGTGCCCTACGACCGCATCCTCTACTCCAACTGGTGCGCCGTGGGCGTGTTCGAGCGCGGCACCGAGTGCGACTACAGCCTCTACGACGCCATGTACAACGGCTCCGAGGACCGCTTCGCCCGCGCCAAGGCCGACGGCGGGGGCGTGTCCTACGAGGGCGACTACGTGGTGGTCGGCGCCACCATGTCTGACTCAGGGGAGGCCGTGGTGAGGGTGGACATCAACGACCGGGGCATGTACTAGGACCGGGGAGAGGTGGAGGAGGGGGAGGAGGTGAAGGAGGTGGAGGCTAGACTAGGACCAGGAGGAGGTGGAGGAGGAGCGTGGCTAGACTAGGACAGGGAGGAGGTGGAGGAGCGTGGCTAGACTAGGACAGGGAGGAGGTGGAGGAGCGTGGCTAGACTAGGACAGGGAGGAGGTGGAGGAGCGTGGCTAGACTAGGACAGGGAGGAGGGGGAGGAAGGGTGGTGCTGTGTGTGTGGACCCTCCCGTGGTTTCAATCATATCGTATATGGATAATAAAGGTAATAATGATAAAGGTAATCATTATCTCTTAATCGGTTCATTAAAGCCCACTAACGACATTCAACAGCTGTTGGCGTCATTCTTTATTGCTAGGAAGTAATTTATCGTTTGCTGTTAAAATTATAATTGTATATTTTTGACTCCCTGTTATTTGACCTCACCTCTTATATCTTAGTACTCTTCTTAGTACTCTTATACCATGCGTTTCACTAAAACCTCCTTGGTGATCTTTGAAGGAGGTACGGATGACCGATTGAAGTACTCAAGGAATCAGACAGCCAGACCACTCGACCGGTCGGCCACGCCCAACATCCCAGTTGACCCCATGACTCAGACGACACCACACCGAGACCCAGGGAGCACCAGATTGTGTTAATCTCCCATCCAGTCAGATAAGCAGTCTGGCTCCTGTGATAACACCACTCCCTGGTACTACGACATAAGTTTAGTGCTTAGAGAACCTACAACACTCTTATCAATACTATTGTTCAACTCACCAAACACCAGGGCCAGCCCATGGGAGGTTCCCACAGCGATGACTCCAGACACCGTCTACAAGGAGGACCAAACAGACCAATGATACATGGGGAGACACAAGAATCATACTTGATAGGTTGCGGCCTGAGCAGGGCTTCTGCATGGATACAGAGAGGGACAGTGGATGGAGGGAGGGACAGACACTGAGCACCGACTCCCATATGGTTTGATTTGGTTTGTTAAAGGTTGTATCAGCAATTCAACTGTACCGGAACAGAAACGTTATTCTGAAATCCCCAAAACCGGTTAATAAAGTTTTTTTTAATTATCTATATAGCCTATAGAATTTCACAAAAGCATAGCCTATTTCATGAAAAAAACAAATTTGCGATTTGGAAGCAACCAGTTGCACTGAGCTCTATCAAACTTCGACAAAGGTAATGTGAGCTAAATTAACCGAGTCAACTATAATAACGTTAGCTTAGCAACTTGTTAGCAACTATTGTCAGCAATATAGACAATATAACATATTCGCTTATGGCGGGGTTAGAAATGATTGACCGAGCATCTATATCTGAAAATCTCCATGGAATATGGATAAAACGTACAACCAGGTAAGGAGTTTCTAGCCCACTTATCCAGAAATTATTTTGATATGAAATTATATTTATCATAGAATATAGGCTACAGTCCGCAGCAGTCTGCCAGGTATGTGAGATGGATATCGTGAATATTTTTGGATGCTGCCTGTGATTTATGATTTTTGCGCATTTAGACTGTGTAAATTAAGGGCAAATACCAATAAGTAGGTCTATTGTAAGGTATCAATCACAAAAATAGACTAGGCCCAATAACACTGCCGGAACGTTAAGAACGAACCTTATTTTATGTTCCGAACTGGTTCAGCAGCGATATGTTGGTGGCGGAACGCAAGAACGAAAACGTTAAATATACTGGTTCCGATCAGAGAGTATCTCTAGTACCAGGGTACTTACTATGGCTGTGGGTAGTCCTGCATCCACTTTATCCTGCAGAGACGGAAAACAAGGAGAGACCGTTACAAAAGTGAGCCAAACGCTGTGTGTGCAGTGGCGGATTACGGTGGTCATGGGCCCCTAGGCTACAATTTGTGTGAGGCCCCTTTACTGATGATGCAAAATAACAATAATGTGCCATGTGTAAAAGCGTTCCAGGAATATGACATGGCACATACTCGAGGCACACTGGCATACACACACCCATTGAGACAGCCTCTATGGCATTACAATAGTGGCAAAATGTACTTGCGCGATAAAACCTGCAGTCGGGCGTATTATATTATTTCACACGCATGGATATTAGCAGTGAGTGCGCAAATTCGCATGCGTGCATTCGTGCACTCAGGCCGCTTCTCCCTGAGCCACATGACCCACAAATCTACCCAAATCAGCGGCTTAATTTATTTTATATGTTTCTTGTTATGGGCAAATAGTTTTGATTTGATTTTAAGACATTTTGAAAAAATACATTTATTATTATTAGGTTTTTTTCAAGCCAGGGCCTCTTGCAGACATGGGCCCTTACACTGCAGGCTAGGGTAGCCTGTCCATTAATCCGCATCTGTGTGTGTGTCTTACAGCAGCAGAGACGATCTGGGCAGAGATCCCCTTCAGCAGACTGTGTCTCAGAACAGATCCGTGCACACTGGAGTTCATCTCCACAGTCTTCTTCCTCCTGCGCGCGC
>OMLJ01001246.1:0-10929 GCA_900302595.1 Gadiculus argenteus | reverse complement strand
CCCACACACACACACACACACACACACACAATAACAACTCCAAACGGAAAGGATTAGCAAAAATAACCTGAACTAATTACTTATATCAAATTAAATAAACAAACCCGTAAATAACAGCTGCAACAGCAGAACCCTCTTTAGGGAACCTCTGCACATGATGCTGAAAGTCACAGAGCATCAGAAGCCACATGGAGGAACGAAACTGGTCCACTAACAAACGCAAATGGCACTGTGTTGAACTCATTTGCAGTTCAAACTCTTTACGTGGTAGTGCGTCAAAGGTGGAACGAGCTACCCAGCCCCAGACGATCAGTAGTCCTTTTTCAAATAACACATGTAGACCGTCTCTACCGGAACAACTATCAACTAACAAACAATCAACTAACTTGGGTACTTTTTGTGTGATACTACTGACATTTTTTACATTATAATACATGAGTATTATAATGTATTATAGTACTGTAGCATTTGGAACATATCTTACTTTGTTTGCTGTGTTGCACTAACTTCTATGCACTTCACAAATAATACCAATTAAAAATAACCTGAAAACTATTATTTCTGATTTCAATAAATAATTATAATAATAATTGGCTGTGTAGCACAAACATTGTTGTCGTTGCTCCAATATTGATTTGATTGTTTTCGGCTTCACCTGTGGGTCGCCTTGAATAAAGCGTCTGCTACACTAAATAACTAAATGGAGATGGAATAAATGCAACAAGAATAGTACTGACATAGAACCAATGACTGCTTTTTGCAATTAGGGAAAGTACAGGTTCAAGCTGCCGTGCCCTATGTCGAGTCCTTGTTCCTGTGTCTCCTCGGCCGCAGTCCAAGTGATTACAATTAAGCAGCTCTTATCTCTAGCCAAATCAAGGCTCTGCTGGCTAGGGTTAATCCTCTTGTTCAGGGGGGAGTGTTGTGACACAGGAGATAAACAGGCAGAAATATAGATGTCCACATACAGAGCTCTGTTCCAGCGCTGTATGCCCAAAAGCAATCCCAGACCACATGACCATACACTGACCCTGTCTGTTTCAAAACAGTTCACCCTGCACACACTACAAGCATGTGAATGCAATGGGAAGACAAAGGATTCGTGCAGCTATTTTTGATCCACTATCCGTAGGGGTCATAGGGAACATATTAATATTTCACTAATCTCTTGAAATGATGACTGACGGTGAAGGAATGAATATGATTGGTTCAGCTTGGGCTACCTTTTAACAAGGGGTTAAATGTTAAAGGTAGGTCAGTGGAAAAAAATACAATTATAATAATAAGGTTGTTGCGGTAAGTTATGAACTGATGTCCCCCTGATATCTGTGAGGACAAATTAAGTGCAAGTCAACTGAATGCAGTCTCTCCACTGGCCCCGTCTCCAGAGGGAACGTTTGGAAAGGGTTGAGTTTGGGGGACTTATAGAGGGATTCAATCTAGAAGCTGTATGTTAATGCTGACCCTGGCATCATGACAGAAGCAGAGGAGGAAGGAGGTCAGCCAAGAAGTGGCTGTTTATCTGTCGAGTCAACATGTTATGGGACCGCAGGCCCGCACCTACAATCTAATAACAATTCTACCCAGGTTCCCAAAGCAGATTGGCTTAGGGAAATTATTTCACCACCATCCGATTCAAAACTAATTTTGAGGGGGGGCTAGTTGCACAGTATCACAGAGGCAAACTGCCTTGTCTTTGAGAATTGACGTACGGGTGGCCTAGGGAATGATTTTGTATATGATTTAATTTGATTATTTTCTTTTATATTAAGCAATACCAACTGGATAGATAATTGGTTTCCACACTCCATCTGAAAGGTGACAAAAGCCAGTGTCTGATAAAGACTAAAGACTTTTTCCGCATTGACTATGTTTGCCGGCAACAATGACCACCAACCTTTCCCAGTCGTTTATCTATTCTCAAAATTAACAAATCTTATATTTAAGGTTCACCACCTGTAGGCCTGCTCCTGCTCGCCCAGACAAAGACCTGAGTTAGGCAGCTATTTCCTCTGCAGAAGGGCTGACGAAGAACAGATGCCAGCTCACCAGCACTATGCCAAGGCAGGGCCTGGTGGGGGTTGGAGGAGCATATCAATAGAGTCAGGGTTGGGTGTGAGTGAGACCGGGGGAGGCTTTGCAGGTGCCAGTCTTACAAAGAGCCATTCACCCTAGGTCCAGCTTTGCTTGGTGATAGTCTGTATTTCACTAATCTCGGATCTCGAAGTTTGACAATGCTATAGCCAAACTTCTGAGGGGAGACTGCACCATGCCTGTGCCGGAAACCAGCAAGGTTTCCTGTTCTGTTATGGAGATATTCATCAAGACACTCATTGGAAAGTGGAAAGATGGAGGATTCATGAGACGATTTTAACAAATTGATTTATACGGTAGCCACTCTACTACACAAGTTTTATTTTAAACCTTCACTGACACTTTGCCTTAGGATGTTGGTGTCCGGACAAGATGTTTCCGCTTGTCTTCCCACAGGCTATGGATAAAGTGCGTGCACTTTGGAGGCCATATTTTTAATTAGACCTCCAATACGATCAGTTCTGGCAGCACTACGGCCATAGCACTGTAGAAGAGTCTTGGAATCGATGCACACCATCTTAGCATCGTTGCTTATGCCAATATGTCCCGTTAAATCTTCTAAAGAGTGTAGTCTGGTTTCACACCCCAAGTTTTTGCCTAGTAGTAATTTGTCTCGTGTTATGCACGTCTGCAGATCCCCGCCCCCAGCAACATGATTGGTCAAACCAATTTGATGCCAAAGAAAGTGAACCGCCCCATTCACATAGATTTTAGCTTAGCTTCCATCAGGCTTGATACAGTATGTTAACCTAAATTCTGATTTGTGACTATTTCACTTTGTTGTGTTTTCAGTATTTTGACATTTGGCTATACTCAGTACAAAGACTTCAGGCTATACCAGTATGTATAATTTAGGGAATGCCAGTTATTATTGGGTACTCTGTCACTCTATAAATTACACTCTGTTGAAGAACTAAATACTAAATTTCCATGCAACAATGGTGTCACAAATGTTCTAATTCAATCACCCCATGAAACTCAAAATAGCATGGTATGTTGTGAATCAACAATTAACTAGAATTCAGTTTTGTCTCTTCTGTATGAGGAACATAAAACCAGCCATCTGTGTAATATAGTCTATTGTACCAATCACACACACCCCAGATCACTCAAGCAATGGGCTATACATTTCTTCTAACAACTCACTTATTTAGTACCTCTACCTCACAGGCATTTTATAACACAAGTCTTAACTTGTGTTAAGACTTAACTAACAGTTCTACAAGTTACTCAATGGGAAAGACTATATAAAAAAAATCTGGCATAACTCATACAATAGAATATAGAACGGGCTGTAGCTTGACAGTTGGGAGCTTGCAAGCTTGTTTTACTGTCATTGCTGCACTGACAGGGAAGAGATGATATGGACAGGGGTCTCTAAGCACCAGAGGTAGTGGAGTGGATATAAACGTTGAAGAGGATGTACCGGGGAAAGAGGTGGGAGAAGGATGCAAGAGTATATTTTGTGAGAGGGAAGAGGATTGACAAACCCCCCATACACCCAACCTCCTGCTCCAATATACACATTTATAGCAAGAATTTAGATAAATGGGGGCATTAAAGTCACATTGCTAGGGTCTTTCCCTCCCTGGCACTGTGAAAGGACCTGGGTTCAATCCCCAATACGTTCTGCATTGAGCACGCTGCCTAACCCCTACCTGATCCTGAATCACTACTAAATTCACTGTAAGTCGATTTGGACGAAAGCATCTGAGCTTCGCTAACAACAAATAACTTTAATAGTAGTAAAAATGTCCCATCCGGAATTAATACAGAACATCTTATCTTACTAATAGTGGTAGTAGTGTATAAAGAGATGTGAGTGCCCTTAATATGCACCCACAATATTCTTCGCTAAATATTAAGCTTATCTCATTGAATTTCCATCATTAATTCATAAAACTGGTGGTTGAAATTGAGAGAATGTGCTATATTGGTAATGACATATGAATGCTGTACTTATCACCGGCCACTGGTAAGCATTACTCGATTAATTCTAACACTTTTCTCCTTTTAACTTCTTAATTACATTGATAAAATTAATGGATGGGTTCTCATTCAGATAAGCTACTTTTATGCTTCAGCATACCATTCCTCTAGATTTGGATCACCCCCCCTTTGTTTAAAAAGGCCCAGCCTGAATCCAGTTGGATTTACACTGAAATGTCATTCGTCTTAATCCCAGGCTTGTAACTTGAGCGTATTTAGGTCATGAGAACTTGTTCTACATAGCATGGGTGGCACTGTTCCTCCGAGAATGTCCAGCATTTCTCCGGTGGTTTCGTTTGCAAGAGTTTCTCGAATCTCCATGGAGGAAGGCGTTACTTTTTCCAGATACATTGTGGCTGTCAACAAGATTTTGGTAACAGTATTCATGACTAGACAACATGTCCCTTGACCATAAACATAGAGTGATGTTCACAGGTACATTGCAGGGATTGACATACACTTGATAAGGGCATAATAAGCAGGCAGCACCACCATAACAAGGTTTGTCTGCACACTACTATACTTGTTGTTTCTCCTGTCTGTATCCAATACTGCATGGGGTGAGTTGTAGTTTTTTAGAGTATGCATCCAAACAGGAGAGCAGTGTCCCTTTCCTCTCCTCCTGTACAGAAAGTGAAGTTTTATTTTGCCCGATTCATTGCTCTCTAGTGAAACAGTTTTATTTTGATAGAATCATTGCTGTTGTGAAAACTGTTTGGCTTCTGAGATAAATATGATTTATTTGTTATATCTCATATCTGGTGACATTTGGGGGATTTGCAGAGTACCCTCTGCAATAGGCGACTCGCCTTCCAATTTCTATATATCTGACCAAAGTTGCAACAGATTACATTTTTTATATCTCTATATTCACTATGCACTGATAAAAAATCTTCTAAAAAATCACCATGCAACCGTGTGTGCAGACGCAGATACACACACACAATGTCGACTGAACTTCTTAAAAGTCATTGCACAACCTTTTCCCAGACATACTATGCATAATATGCTGCAGAACAACCCAAGGAGAATCCAGGGCAATAGAAAGATTTAAAAAAAGAATAATAATGACATCTCATAATGGCACGAAAATCCCTGTAGTAGAAATTACCATATGGGCAAAAACGTCGGCCTCTCTTGTGAATAAAAACTAGGAAATTATGGACCTCACAATTCTTATTCACGTCTGGCTTCAAAGCAGGCATTATAGAAAAGAAAAACCGCTGAATTAAACAGATGAACCAGAAAGTCCATAATTTTTTAAAGGTACATTGGGGGCTCAACATCCAGGCAAACCGTGAAACAAATCAAGAGTAGGACTACGTATTGAAAGAAAAAACACAGGGTTCTCCACCGTCGTAAACAGGCTCCAACAGGATGAGTTAAACAATAGCGTAGTAAGCTCAACTGATTGACAGCTCGTCGGTCCCCAGGCTCGCCTCCTTCAAGGTAGCTTTTTATTTGAAGCAATTTTGACGTAACATACAATAAATGTATATTTTCTTGCAACCACTTGAATTTAAACGGTACGGCAGTTAAAACCCTGCGCACACACGCAATACGACCTGCAACTTGCAGGTTCGCAAGATAATCACAATGTTTCGTGCAATTGTATATTCGTCGAGATTTTCCTAATACAAAATATATGTATTTAAATATACATAGGCCTACCTCAATGCATCCCTTTCATGGTGCACATCTCTTTCCTCGTTGTAGTCAGACAGGCAGGTGGACAGCGATATGCTGAACGTGGTGTAGGCAAGTTGGCTTAACGTTGCTGGAAGCGACTGTTACAACCTTCCAGATCTGCTCGGCTATTGGCTTCTACTGGCTCCTATTCAATAGCGTTTCTCAGTGTCAAAACATCTGAATAAAAGTTACTCACTTCACTTATTTCCAACTGCAAGATTGTGTAGCCCGGTATTGGTAGGCTACTATTCATCTCCTCTCACCCAAAGACAGTGGTTGACTGACGGCGCTGACGGGTAAATATGCCCGCCCCATCACCCATCTCTGAGTTTGAAAGGGGGAATAACTATTGGTGACGTTAGGCCTATCATGGAAATGTTTTATCATTGATTATGTGTTGATTATAGGATATGTTGTGGTCTATTCCTATGGACGTTTTTGTAATTAAAATATTCGAAATTAAACACGACATAATAATACGAGGAGACATTATATGAATATATTTTTGTAAATTACTCGAATCCGCATTTTTATATAAATGGCAGTTTGTGTGAAGTGGATATAACCGCTTATTTAAACATGCACGTTTCGGAAACTCGACCATCTCAACAATGCAATGTCAGGCTAGCAGATATTAAAATTATACATCCGGCTGTTTTTTCAAAATAAAGTGCGTCATGACGGAAATTAATTGTATTTTCACAATAAAGCAACCAGGCACTCATCTCTGCTAATAAAGCATATAAATAGATGCTAATTCAAACGTTTTCTAAAATAATGGAAAGAATACTACTACACCTTATTTACTACAACTTAGAATTAAGGAAAACTTCATTCAAGTCTGAGTGCATTTGGTTGGCACTAAACATTCAAATTGACTGTACAATAAAGTAGGTCTTTATAGTCTTTACTATCAGTCTAAATTGGGCAGACGGATCAGGATTTTTAAGTAGTCTAACAATCCAACCTTCCATATGTAAAGAGTCAAGACTTAACTCTGTCTTCTTACTTAGTGAGGGGAAACTAGGGAAATCTGTCACCATAATTCATCATTATTATCAGTGTAGCGGTTACGGTTTGCAGCTAGAAGATGGTGTATTCATTCCCTTATATCCACATCCTAACTTGTATGCCCCTTGAGAAATATGCATACCCCCTTCCTGCTTATTAATGAGATGAGTCTATATTCACTCTCAGTCGATTTGGATGAAAGTGTCTGTTAAATTGAATTTAAACCTGTTAAATTATATTTTCTTGTGACTGAGCTGCAGACTGTTAAGAAATTCCCCGCGGGATCAATGAAGTAATCTGAGTCTGAATAATCTTCATACAAAAATACTGATTATGTAAACATGAAAATTATTTAATTACTTTGGTTTCACCCGTTTGATGCAATATCAGCTTCTGCCAGTAGGTGCCAGTGCGGAGAAAAATGAATTAATTAATTGGAGCATCATAATCCTGAGTATCAAAATCAAGGGCGGAAAAGGAACTCTGATAAATCGAAAATATGATTTCTCCATGTCCGTTTTTTATTTGAACTGGATCCTGGTGATTGTTTATCTAATCACTTATATTTTCCTACTTACTTATTTTTCCTTCCTAATGTTCTACTCATTAAATCCGATTAGATGGAGGTTACACCTCCTCGGTTTGACCAAGTCATTTTGTGAATAACTTATAAATAGTGTTCAGTAAATATAGTATTATAGCTAGGGTTAGAGTTAGTTCTTATTACCGGTATTTCAAAATATTTTTTCTTAGTTAATTCCATCACACGCTTACGTTAGCCTATGTTTTGTCATTGCTAAATAAACACACTGGGAGCAATGCAGCGTTGACTTTTTCTTTCGACTATTTCCCAATGGCCATGGCCATCTTGCAGTTATCATTTCGTATAAAGGGGACGTTTGCACTCTTTGCTTAAATTACTGCATGTATTAATCTATTTTTTACCTTTTGAGTTTGGCCAGCGAAAGGTCTCGATGACAAAGGCTGGGAACCACTGGACTAGATTGAATACTTTTACTTTGCAGAACAGAAAGGTTAATTAATTAATTAATCGCTGAGGTTGAGCTTTAGAAAACAGACATCAGAAAATACCAATGTACATACGTAATCTCACAGATGGCACATATTCATTTTATTAAAATGCAGTGACGTTAGCCATCAACATAAAAAAAGAAATCCACGTCGAAAGGGTGTTTGTTGTGGTTTTGATAGTTTCACGTGTTGTTTGACAGCCTTGTGCAAGTGCCGTAAAGCGACCGCGATAGCGCATGCGTAGTATAAACCTGTCAGGACCGGACTGACGGCTCGAGTTGTTGTTACTCTTTAATTGCACTCGTCAGACAATCAAGCTGTCAACAGCAAGTTAAGGCTGGTGGGGACTGTACCATCTACGTAGGTTCAATACGTGTAAGGAAAGTAGTAGTATATTTAAACAAAGCAAAACACCAAACTTTGTTGTCCTTATAATGTTTTAATAACAGTGTGCTCGGGGGGCTGAAGTGTGTGCGCGATGCTTTGGCTACGCTACATCATACTGTTGATACAACAGGCTGCTAGCAAGCGAGTTGTTCTTCCAAAAATAATTGCATCTTATCTCTATTTTGCGAAATTGTATGTATCAGTGATTACGTTAACATGTCGGTCAGCTGCCACTCGCTCACAACTTCTATCTGTAAGCTCATACGTTTCTCAAGTGCTTTCGTTATGTCATGGTACTGAACTTGGAAGTGTTACGCTCGTAAAACTATCGTCATACTCGTGTTTCAGTATGTAACTTACTAGATTGTCCGAGCTCCCTTTTTAGTTTAGCCTCATGTCATGGACGACCCAATGGTTCGCAATATATATCGTTTCTTGGTCCGTCGTTATATCAGTCTATCTACTAACGGGTGGTCAATCTATTTTTTGCACACGCAGCCAAGCTATGCTTTCTGTGGTAACTGGCTTGAACTTCCACCATACCTAGCAGTTTCCTAAAACACACAGACTAATACTAATTTCTCCATACAACACTCAATAATACCTGTCTTGTTTGTCTGTTTTCTTAGATGTGAACATGAGCACGCCTTGGATGTAACTCTGGACTGTACAAGCCGTCTCTCCTTCATCATCCCTCATGTGTATACTCTTTTTGAAGTTTGACCCACGGCCAGCATCCAAAAATGCCTACAGGTATGACCTCATCAATCGTTATTCATACACACTTTGTCTATATTATGTCCTTTTACGTAGATGCTATTCTTTATTGCACATATTTTATTCCACATTATTGTACATACTGAGAGAGACATCTGTTCTGTATTTATTGTATCATACTTTTTCTTTACCTACGCTGTTCTGTCCACTTGGACTAACCTTGTGAGACCATCCTGAACTCTTGAGGTCACATTCCGTTTGTCTCAGCAGAACAGTCTGGCATCGGGCTGTTGAAAGCCTTGGGAGTGAGCAGGGATGGTTTCAGTTCATCATTAAAGGAGGGCTGCGTTCTCCCAAATTACAAAAGCGCCCTTCTGGTAAACGATAGCGATTCAAAAATACATTTGGAACTAAATTGCTTCCCAGACAACATGCCACAATGATATTCAAATTAGCAGAACACAATCTTGCTATCTGGATTGTCTCACGAGCCTCCACAGGAGCCAGGACCAACACCGGCTCCTGAAACACCTGTATCTCCTGCATCAGGTGGTCTATTTGTCTGCTACTCTGTTTTCCTGTCCTCTTCGTAGCTAGGTCTGGTTTTTTTTCCTGAAAATAACATACCCAAAGTAAACGTAAAAGTACACACATTATTTACCCAAATAGAAGTACAGATACCGTATATGCTCTAATAGAGGCCATGTTCTTTATTTGACTCCAGCAAATCGCGGCCCAGGCCTTTATTGGAAGCAGGCCTTTGTTTCGATTTGAGCAAAACAGACTACCAGTAGAATGAATAAAAATGAGATTTTGTGTCTATTTGAACCTATAAAATACTAGGTTAATTTATTGAAAAAGTACAGTTACCATAACATTATGGTATGCATACAGAACATTAACATCAATTAAATCTGCAAGCAGAGTTTGGGGGGTCAAGCGGAATGGGACTCTGAATCAGTGTGCCAAATTTCACAACTTTTTACCAAGGCGGTCTATGGGAAATGGATGCATGTTCAACTTTGACCTGTTGGTGGCGCTAGAGCTTAGGGCTGTGCGATATGACGATATATATCGTGTGACGATATAAAAACGTCTATCGTTTCATATCATGCTCTATCGTCTTGTCGCAAATCACAGTATTCACTGTAATATTTTCCGTCATTTGGACGACGCGTTACGTTCTTCCACACGGCACATGAAGGCAACACAAACTAACGCGGAGGACAGTGAACGAGACACAGAACCGACCGGGATAGCACGGACTGGGCACCGGCTCCCCGGCCGCAGAGCGAGGGTGCTCCCCGGTGGGCAGCCGACCGGGATAGCGCGGACCGGGGAGCCGGTGCTCCCCGGTCCGCGCTATCCCGGCGTGAGTATTATATGATAGGATCCGTCACTTGTGTCCTACCGCACTTTTGCGTAACTAACCTTCAGGTCATCAAAACAAAACTATGCGTGTATCTTCGATGCTCTGATGTGCCGTTGGTTGAAACGAATGATAAGCACACTGAAGTGCGCGGTGCACAGCGCACACACTGGAGCACCCGAAAGTGACAACAGAATGAATTTACAGAAAATGTGCTATATCGTGATATATATCGTTATCGGGATAACGAATGACCTATATCGGGATATGATATTTTGGTCGTATCGCACAGCCCTAGTTGCAGACAAATATATTGCTGGAATTTGGGCAGTAGGCTAAATGGTAATGCTGTGTTTCAGTGTTGCTTAAATTAGCATATTAAATGAAACCGTTCTCAACTCGTCCTGGGCTGGAGGCGGTTCACTTTTAATATTGTCGCTATACTTAATTTAATCCGTTGACGTTGAAGTTGCGAAAGCATCCGGTAGGCTTGGGCGGTATAATTTTTTTCATACCGTCATACCTTTCTGACATCACACTGTGGTATACTGTATATGACGGTATGACTCATCAACAGGCGGAGGGGGGGGGGGGGGGGGGGGGGGCGGGGGCGGGAGGGGGGGGGGGGGGGGGGGGGGCTT
>OMLJ01001226.1:0-11461 GCA_900302595.1 Gadiculus argenteus | reverse complement strand
AATTAAATTAAAAATATATTCGAATGGAAAAATTTATAGTAGACTATATATATAGTCTACTTTTATATCTTATATCTACTTTCTATATTATCTATATATATATATATATATACTATATATAATATAGTATATTATACTATATTATAGTATTATCATACTAAAAAAGTATGAACATTTCATTTGAGTCGAGCGGTATCTAATATAATGTTTTCTATAACAGTTAAGTAATGGTCTAGTACATGTTAACTAGTTAACACTAGTTCATGTTAACTATAGTAATGGTGTTAATGGTAACCAACATAAACTATGCCTAATGTTATATAATAACGCTTATTTGTAAATGATTTGTCCAATGAATGTACCCCTATTGTGAAATGGGTATCGGCTCTATTGGTGGCCTATATACCATACTGTAAAAATATATACAATAAATGCCCACATAGGCAGACCATAATTCCTTGGATTACTTCCTGCAATTGATTTTGTTCTCAGCACAATCTAAACCGCAGAAGGTTCCTCTGTGAGTTGTTCCTGAAGGGGTTGTTTTCTGCTGCTTCCAAGTAAAATTGTTGCTCACATGTGGGACCCGATCCACACCAGGGTTCGATTGAGATGGACCTGTGTGCATACGAAGCCTCATCAAATGGTCCCACCTGCTCTACTTTGTCCCATAGCGGCTCTAGGGTAGCTTTTGACTGTGTGGGTCCACTTCCAAAGACGAAGGCTGGGAACCAGTTCCTGTTGACTTTAATGTGTACCGTTCTTTCCCTCCAGGGGTGAAAAGGAAAAGTCTTGAGATGGTTCACAGTGTAGTGCAGCTGTAGCTCCAGACATCTCTTGTGTCTGGTTTGGTTACACAGTTGATGAGGATGGTCTCGAAGTCTGCAACAAGATTAAACAGTGTGCCAGGGTCCTAAATTCTGAAATTCTGTCAAGGTTACTTGACAGAATTATAGGATACTATATATACCATATTATATACTTATCTGACATTCCTAGTAGACAAAAAGATGCAAGGTGTTAATTGATACGTACCCCATCCTGTTTGGCGATGTCCCTTCATGCACAACATGATGTTGGTAAGGCCACTCCTATAAAGCAGTAGGCCTACTTGTGCCCAATAGTAAAAAGGGATATAATGAAGGAGGAAGCAGCATATCTGATTGAGCCCTGACCTGCAATAAAGAGTCATAGCCCCTGGAGTCCCTCCTGTTTATTGGCTCCAAAGTCTGATGGTTCTTCACAATTCTGTACAGATTTTGTAGAGATAAATGCAGTTGCTGTGCCGGACTAATTCCCCTTGCTCCGTATGGAGGATTGTGTGGATAGCATTGGTTTAGCCACCTTTATCACCAAGCTTGATTTACTAAAAGGGCATTGGCAGATCCCCCTTACACCGCGATGGTCTCAAATATCTGCATTTCTCACTCCCAACCACTTCCCACAGTATACAGTAATAGCCTTAGGGATGCAAAATGAGCCAGCAACCTTTCAGAGGCTCATGAATACTGTAGTTGGTGATATTCCAAACTGCAATATGTACATAGATGATGTGGTTGTGTACTCCTCTTGCTGGCCAAAGCATATAGCTGCTTTACCGACAGATTTTGAAAATCTAAAAAGGCATCTCTCTTTAAATCTTGTGTGAAAGTGTGACTTTGGAAAGGCTTCGGTCACGTACCTTGGTTAAGCAGGTTGGCCATGGGAAGTTCCACCACTAGACTTAGGCTTTGTAGATTCCTGGATATGGTGGGTTATTATCGTTGTTTTTGTCGCAAACCGTTGTGCAGTCCAAACAGACCCTATATATGGACTATTGATTGCCGATCTGCTTTTGACTGTGCCAAGTCACTTCTTTGCAGTGCCCTGGTGTTGGCTGCACCTGATTGCTCCCAGGCCTTCAAGATTAACGTGGATGCAAGTGCATCCAGAGCTGGAGCAGTGCTGCTACAAAACGATGCAGATGACCTCAGCCACCCAGTTTCAACCAAGTTCAAGCAGCATCAGCTTGGGTATTCCACCATCGAGACGGAGACCCTGGCCATGCTCCTTGCCATACAGCTCTTTGAGGTGTATGTGGGGTCCAGTCGTGGTGTACACCGACCACAACCCATGGGTGTTCCTCAACTGAATGTATAACCACAACCAAAGACTAGTGCGGTTGGCTCTGCTGGCCTAAGGGTTCAACTTTGCCCCATAAGAAGGGGTTCACAACATCATGGAGTGGGTAGTGGTGACTTAAAACTTCTTTGGCCTAGGCCAAAATAATAACTAAAAGACCCCCTGACTTTTAAACAAAACCCAGTCTAGGCTTGAACAAAAATACACTTCTAAACTACTACAAAAATCCGAACTCCCTAAATCGGTACTGATTCAGATTTTTCCACACATACACTGTGTATGCCTGGGATTATTGTGTTATAGCTTTGAAGTTGTGAAATATAAAATATTGCACCATGACTACAAAGTGTTTGCATCACTTGATAAATGGTATCCACTCAATGGAACAGTAAGATTGTACAAAAGTTGCAAGAATATAATAAGCAAATCAAATAATATATTTTTTGTGTACATTTAAGTAGGACCCATATAGATCAAATGAGACTTTTATGTAAAATGGTGTAGGCCCTACTCCTTTCACATAAAATAGATTCCAAAGTTGTATGCATTATTACTTAGTATTGTAACCATGGTCTGAAATGACTGTAAATCTGATATATTTTCACATGGATTAACATAAGGGGTAGTGACCCTTTCCAGGGTTGCAGTGGAATTTGTAAATACTTTGTTTGACAAAGTCCTATTATCCCCCCATCTGCTGATGCATAATCCATCTACTTTGTAATGAATGAGGTGGATCTAGTTTGAATTATTTGAACATACAATGTGTTCATTAGAGTGCTGAAACGAATCAATCATTCGATAACACTCTGCAGAAGCAGCACAAACACAGAATTAGACTGTGTTCCCAGTGTACCATCTGTCACCGTCAGAGGAAACACATCAACAGTCATGAGGCCCCACTATTACTCAATTTAACTCTGACCTAATAGCAATGGGAAACCACAATGTCATATTTGTTAAATCAGTCCGGTGATTATACTTCCGTAACTCATTTTTATTTAAAGACATGAAGTACAGCTGGCAGGTGCAAAGATATTATGGTACAATCTCTTGTCCTTTTTTTTCTCCAAAAACATGCATAGAACATGAGCATACAAATCATACATGGAATGCAAAAAATATATGTATCTCAAGGCTGTGTATGTATGTGTGTGGTGTGCGTATTTTTGTTTTTTGATATCGTTATTGTTTTTTTCATTGCTAGGTGCGTGGTTATCCAGGGGCATTTCAAAGTCAATGCATTACATCAGAAAAACAGAACAAAAAGATTTTCACTCATATTGTCACTGCATGTGAATTAGAAGCTCTTGCCATTCGTTGGTCAGGTAAGTAACTTCAGCGCACATGGTTGCCCATCATCCAGGAATACAGCATTTACAAATGAGACAGCACAGTGTGAGCAGGAACGCCACATTTCCAGCCCACCTATTCAGTTCAGTGTCATTTCTCATCTTTTCACAATATTGAAATATACAGAAATATACAGTAATATGCCAAACTTAAAAAATTGCAGCGAAGCTCAATGTGCCAAACCTGCCTTGTGATACAGATTTTTACATGCCATTGCAGGATTGATACAACTGCCATAATGAGCTTTGTTCAGGGCCAATAGACTAATAGAGTCTAGAGTTTCAGTTCTTAAATATGGATATGTTTATTTTGCTTTATTATCCATGATGTGTTGAAGAGATAACCCCTGACCTCTTGACATCCAACTGCCGCTAAAGATCAACAAATATTAGCTGTTCTCATCCCATACATGACGGGATATTGTCTTTAAAGGGCCATCTTTTACCACCGGGTACAAGCCATTTCAGAAACTACCCCGCCCTCTAACGCCACGTTCACACTTCATCCGTCCGTAAACCTGGGAAAACACATGGTTATGTCAAAAAGCCCCCATCCGTCGACGGACGGCGGTAAGGTGAACGTGGCGAAAGTCACAGGGCAGATTTTGAAACGGATTGTAATGGCTAATTACCATCACACCTGGTTAAAATATGGGCCCTTCAAAGCAATGGTTCACATTATTCAATTAAATTCAAGCAGGCTGGTTTTATGCTACCCTTTAATCTTATAGCTGTATCATTGATACACTACAATAACCTCCTCTATTTACACTTTGACTCACCACCTGGAGACAATTAATACCCCCTCCTTCTCATCAATACTATTGTAAATTGAATCCGCATCAGGACACAGGCACAGTGATTTTGTAATTCTAAGTCCAGCATAATGTTAATTTACATTTCGGACAGTTTAATGGATATGTCAAATCAACTTTTGGCATTCTGTCATTGTCTCTATACAACTGCACTCCAAAGCATTCCATGTCAGTGATCCACTTGCCGCCTTCCCAAGAGTCAAATATGTGCAAATTCTTAACAGCATAGCTTTTGCAATAAGAGGCAAAGCTCTGCTGTTATCGTACAATTCTGTAGTCAGTTCGTTGGCATGGTTAAGTTAAGGGGACATAGCCTCCTCTGTGTGCATGTTGCTATGCAGAGGAGAAAGAGTTGTGGGACACCGGTTGAGTCGTGGCCGCTATGTTCTGGGGTCCTGTGGTAGCTACGGAGACCGGAGGGGAGCCGGTCTGCACCTGGGACTGGAACTGGGCTATCTGCTCAGGGCTGGCCAGGGTCTTCAGAAGGGTGTTTTCTTGTTCAAGTTGTGTGTTGCGGTCGATTAGGTCTTTTATCTGCTCTTTGAGCACTTCCACCTCCTCTCGTACTGCAAACATCAGATGGCTCTTCACCAGATCCTGAGGGAGAGACACCACAGGAGCAAGCACATTGGAGGGTTTGTTTGTGATTGATCACCACAAATGTAGAAATGAGACAAAAGAAATCAATTATTATGCTTGAAAACAGTTAATTCCTCCCTCCGACCAGTTCCACGTTTGGTATACATTTGACTCAAAATCCCTCAAAGCCCTATGGATTATTATCATTGGACACTGTGTAAAACAGACTCCTTTGCTTGTTGCAATAATATGAAAAATGCTTTTGTGGTAGTGCAAGGCAGTTCCCTACTCATTTCACTATGACTGGATAAACTGGGCAGACTAGTAGGAATTATATAAATTGCTACTATAGACCTGTGTGATGTTCCTTATACGGACAACCTATGTATATATATACAAATAAACCACAAAGGCTTGCAATTAATCAAGATTGTTTGAGCACAGTGAGGTTATTAGACAATAAAACAAACTTTTAGGCTAAAATCCAAGGTAAAAAAAAACTGCAAAATAATGAATGGTTGCCTGTAACGCCAGTCACATTAAAATAATGCAGTGTCAAATACTTACTTCCAGTTATTTAGATGGTTAAGATATTTGCACAAGTAGTAGTAGGAAAACGTTACTTGGAATCGAACAGCAATTGGCCGTTGCTTGTCTGACATAATTGGATTATTATTGGCATCATTAACATTCATTCATTCTTATACATTCATATAAACACTGAAGTAGTGATAAGACAAGTTAGAAACTCACCATAGCTTGCTCAATCTTGTTGTCTATGGCCACAACACTGGCTCCAGACAAACTGAAAAACATATATACGGAAAAATGTCAGGCCTAGTAAGAGGTTTTTTTTTTTTGCGATAGGCCTATAAACAAAATGACATGTATCACGCTGAGTCCAACCTATATACGTCATATCAACGTCTAGAATTTATGACCGGAACATGTTGAATTTAATTGGGAAAAGCTTTTGGCCAAGCTTCACTTTGATAATACTAGTTTTAAGCTTCATGACTACATGTCTATGGAGAGCAGCAGAGATACTGCATGAGGCAATGATGAGCAAGGCGGGTTCTAATGATGGTCATTTTGGCCTTCCAAAAGAGGGGCAG
This sequence comes from Gadiculus argenteus, assembly GCA_900302595.1. Taxonomy (NCBI): domain Eukaryota; kingdom Metazoa; phylum Chordata; class Actinopteri; order Gadiformes; family Gadidae; genus Gadiculus; species Gadiculus argenteus. Next base: position 5,479 of record OMLJ01001226.1, on the reverse strand, counting down.
CGTACATTTGGGCTGACAACAGCAAGTCCTCACTCTATACAGATTGACTCACTGACACGAAGAGGGACATGTCAAATGCACGCACATCCACACACTGTTAGAATGGCCCAGATACACTACATCAGCATTTCAGCAGTCTCCTGTCTCATAGACTTGGACACAGTTGGATGTATAAACACAAAGTCAGCTAGTATATGGATAAGGTTTGAAGGGACAGGGTTTAAATCTGATCTTTTGTAGGATAATTATAAGCACACAAAAGAGTGACTGGAGGCATGGTTAACTTAACTTACTGTAATACAACTTGAAATAACAATTCAAATTTAATATAATTCTGTGAAAATATAACAGGCCAATGTCAATGTGTATTTCCATTTCACAATACATAATTGCCATTCACTAAAATGTTTTTCTTTTTTTTCTTTGGTTTTTATTTTACAAGTTTTCCCAAACTAGTTTTATTCATAGCACTGGACATATACATGGACTGACACTCCTGAGTCCCCAAATTGCATCCTGTTTGAATAAAGTATCACATTTTCATCAATAGCAGTTATTAATATTTTATTTGAGTAGTGATAGAATTTGATCACATTCAAAATGTTAAATGTCAAATATGACACAAAATATGTGTGCCAGTCTGGCAATTATACATAAAGAAATCAGAAAGTAGGTTAAAGTAGGTTATTACACTATAAGTGTATGACTATGTATCTTCATTTAAAAAAGCATTACGTCTAACAAGAATGAAAAAGCATCTCACCCATCTTCTCCATCTATGGCCTTGAGGAAAACAGTTGAAGTTAAGGCACTGGAGTTGCCCTCCTGCCCGAAAGCAGCGCTGGCTGGAGAGCTAGCTTCAGCTAGCTTGGGTAGCCCCAACAGAGCTGACTGGTGCTGAAGGAGAAGGCGCTGAGCATCCTCCAACTGGGTGGTGGTGAATGTGGGCAAACTGGCATACAGTGCCATCCCACTGTTCACACCGTTGTGCATTTGGGACATGGATAGAGGATAATTCTTAAGGTTAGCAGGAGATGGCACTTGACTTGCACTGGGAAGATGGGTTAAAAGGCCTTGCGTTGTGAGCGGCTGTTGCTGTTGGCGATCGAGCATAATAGGGTTGCTTTTGCCTTGCTGGTCGGGCCCACCTACTCCCATCTGAGGGACAACAGAAAAGGTGTTGACTTGGAGGGAGGTGGTCTGCTGGAGTCGCATCTGAGCCGGCATAGACATCATAGGCTGCTCATGTTGACCTCCAGCCATATTTGCATTACCAGGACCAGAAGGCTTGTGCGCTAAATTTTGAGATTCGGCAGGCTGAGGGATACTTTGGTGTGACTGACCATACTGGGCAGTAACAGCAGGTTGCTGATGAACCATCAATGGGCCTTTATTGGAGCCCGTGGATTGGTTAGCAACTGCCTGCGCGTAGGTGAGCTGCTGCTGGGACGTTGCAAAGATAGGATTCCCTGTTGGGTTCTGGACACCCGTCATGGAGACCGACTGAAGGATACCGGTCTGAGCAGAAGGGAGACCAGTGGTCTGGGTGAAATCCTTGTGAATAAGAGTCTCTGTTTGGGACACTCCCATGTTTAAGCCATTGAAAAGGGATGTCTGGAAGCCCTGAAGAGAAGTTACATAGTCCTGGGAATGCTGAACCCTGCCAACTTTTCCACCGCCGACAGTGTCAGTGTAATAGTTTTGCGTACTGACCGTGCTACTTAGAGTACAGCTACTCCCGATTGTGCTCTCTCTTCCTGCACCGCTATTAAAGCACTCCGAATAATTTTGCTGCATGCTCTCCCCTGCTCGCATTCCCGGGGCTGTCATTTCAGGAGTGGAAAAAGAAGGAGCAGAAACCGGGGCATCTTTGTCATGGTAGTCGGTACATGTCCATCGGCCCTTTTTGAACGGCTCCGAGCTAGAGTCCAGCTTTACCACCCTGAAGCGAGAGCTAGTGGTGGTCGTTGTAGGGGCAGATGTGGGTAAAGGCTGTTGTTGGGTTAAAGATACAGAGGCGACCGTCACAACTGTCACGGCAGCACTAGACTGAGTAATACTTCCTCCCGGGTTCCCATTTGGTAATCCTATTACTGCAGGGCCAGAGGTGAAGGCAACGGCAGCATTAGCATTCTCAAATGTGGCTGAAATGATAGTAGAGTTCATAGTTTGGTCTTGCTGGATTGTTTCAGTTATATTGGCCCCCATGGCCACTCTGCCTGTGACACCTTCAATATTGCTTATATTACCACTCCCGCTTTTATTATCCCTCACAAAGACGTTGGGCAAAGGCACATTCACATATCCAGCATTGCTGATCTGGTGATTAATTACACCAGTAGTTGTTCCGGTCACAGAACTGTGCATTCTAGCAACAGAAGCTGAGGTCACATCTCCTCCAGAAGAAATGCTTCCACTTGAAGTATTTTCCAGGATACCCCCAATGGTAGAAGATGGTGAGGCCGAAGGGGACGTAGATTGAGGAGGATGACGAAGTGTCACATGATGATGTAGATAGTGGTGGTGCACAGTCCCATTTACTATGGTTCCAGATTGGTTCATGAGGTGGAGATGGGAGAGCTGGTTGGGAGAGATGGCTCCAGGACTCTCAACCTCATGGAAGTTGTTGAGAGTCTCCTCAGATGAACTCCGCTCAGCTCCAGCTAGGTCATTCGCCCGAGAGAGAGAAACATCAAGGATTTCCGATGAAGACATGTCCTCAGTGTGCGATTCATCCAGATCATCATAGCTCTCGGTGTCCTCTGCAATACTGTTGTTAGTGCCGACGGATACCTGGGCTGAAGTAACACTAGTAATCTGGAAGCCACTCTTCTTTTTCATCTGAGTGCCTGCTGACTGGGATGATAGGGAGTGCAGGCTCAGGTTGTGAGGAGGTTGCTGTGGCGCTTGGGAAGACAATACCGATGTCGATTGAGTCAACAGACATTCATCGACCGGAATTTGGACGTTATTGACAACTGTGTTCGGTGGTGTTGACAACAATGGGCCACCGTCACTGCCCGTGTTGCTACCACTTGCAGGATATATCCTTTGATGTGCCATCTTTCCATTGCTGGAGACTCCTGCAGAATCCGGATGATGCATTGTAAAACAACCCTGTAGGCAGTGGCTCTTTGACAGTTCTTCAGAATAGTGTACTTGGTTAACCCCGCCGTTGTTACGACGTCGTTATATTCAACAGCTCCAACTAAAACTCAACAAAGCACATGCGACGGCTCACACAATAACATCTCCCATACGGAGACCCATTCCTCCCGTTGACGGTCGGGGTCCCAGTAGCCACTGGGCTGGTGGTCCGGGGAGGCGCGCCGCGCTGCCGTCAGCTGACCGTCTCGCCACCCAGCGGTGTGGTGCGTAAAGCTAGCAACTTTCGATTGTTGGCTCGAACCTTGACTTACAGCGAAATAACGTCAATCCTTCAAGAAACCGGAGCATCCGGGGCTAAGTCAATGCATGTACAGGTCATACTAATCTGAAGCGAAGGTAAAAGCTGCTAGCTCGCCGCCACATCCCTCCATTCCCCGGGTTAGTGAGACACAGAAGCAGGCTGGTAGCTTTAGCTATCGCCTGGTCAAATGATAACAACAAAAAGAAGAGAAGTTAACCCGTTATCCGGCACGGGGCTGGGCGGTGTCGCGTAGTCCGTTTCTCCTGGGAAAAAAGCCTAATCCGTTCCATTCGGAGCAGGTTTACAACGATATTTGCTGTATCACCCCTCCAACGTGGTAGAGTGTCACAACGCCTTCGAGCGGCGGTCCTGCTGACTGCCAGTGTTGCCAGATTGAACCAGATTTCCCGCCCAATCTGGCAACCCTGGCTGCAGCTGTGATACAGCCAGGGTAAGGAAATCTGGCCCAATCTGGCAACACTGCTGACTGGATTCTGCTCGTTTCTGGTGCGAGACTTTTTTTTGTCTGCGCGAGACCGAGTGGGAGGAGCGATATTTTTTTTCGTAGGATAAGTCTGGGATTCTCGCTTCTGATGACCCTAATCCTAACCCTAACCCTACCCATAACGCTAAACCTAACCCTAATCCTAACCATAACCCTAACCCTAAACCTAACCTAAACTCCCGCAAACAGCTAGGACTAATCGAAACACGGTCTAAAGGAGAGCCCCTCTAACCAATCAGAGGCGAGAATCCCAGACTTATCCTACGAAAAAAACATCGTAATGTGGCGACTGCGCATGACCGGTGCAGTGCAGACCAGACATAAAGCAGTCTGGGGGCCAAACGAGTTGATTCCATACACAGAATACAATACACTAAATGAAAAGGGACATATGGGGCCACGCATTGGCTGTAAAGTGATTAATAAACGAACGATTATTAATTTGGATTAAAAAAATAAATAGAAACTGGATGAGGCTAAATTGGCAATTTATTTTCAATTATTTGAGCTGCAACAGCATCAACCAAAATTCTCGCCCCCTTTCGCCCCTAGTAGCGAACTCGAGCCAAAATGAGAGGGCATTTCCATCAGCACAAAGCCAAACTAAGATCTAAACTACTAAACGAGATCATGGTTGTGTGGCAATGGTGTTGTGAATATAATATTATATATATTGTCATATATCGTCAATTAAGTAGGCTACTCACTCTCTTTAACTTTAAATCTTGAAGAATGAGTTTGTGTTTGTGTGTGTGAACTTGATTTTGTGTTGTGATTGTAAACTGTGCTGTCATAAGAAGCAGTAGGAGAGCACCTTGTTAACCTGGTGATATACTGCATGCTCAAAACATCAGATCATAGCGTTGGTTATTTAGTGTTAGGCTTTATCCCTTTTGCACTTCGAACTGGTAAGATGTATTCCAAATAATGTAACATAAAGACAGGAAATGTGTGCAATAGAAAAGAAGCATAGGCTTCTTATCTTCTCTTCTTCTTATGGCTACATCTGTTGCTTTTATTTATTGATTTATTTTTAATTGATGCATGCATATATGATACAAACTATGCATGTTGTATTGTATCTGATCATTAAGTGTTCTTAAGAAAGCAATTATTAACAATAACCTATATTAACAATATGTTAGGTTTCAGTGAAGAATTAGTTGAATACCATTCTATAATTTAATAAGGCTATATTGTGGTACATAGACAGTCATTGAGGCACAACAATAGTTTTCTGGTTGAATGTTCAGCTCAAGTTTAGAAGGCCCTATGATCAGATGAACATGAATCAGAATATGTTAAGGTATTGCATATCTTTAGCATACCACCCAAAAATCCACCACCAACGTTGTCCATCTCGAGTAGGCCTCCCCTATCAATGGGGTTGGGCCCCACAAACCACCAGAATGCAGGGCACAACGTGGGTACAACGCTAAATGAATTCCAATTCCCTGATATTTGAGCCACCAACATGTGCGGCTATATATCCTTGCGGCAACATTTTGGTCAGCCCGACAAAATCTCACTTCAAGGTTTTTTGAAAAGTTGGCAGCCCTGTATTT
>OMLJ01001223.1:0-12367 GCA_900302595.1 Gadiculus argenteus | reverse complement strand
GTAATGTTCTATAGTTGCTTGTGCCTCCTCAGGAGAGAAAGGATGTAGAGACAGAGCAGAAGGAGAGATAGGATGCTGAACCAGAATCTGCTGCATTGCGTCCTAATTAGAAACCTGGTCAAAATCCCTCCTACGTGGTTTTCCTCTGAGTGATTTCACTGTGATGTTTTCACAATAAAGCACTAATGCATGAAATCACTAATAGTGACTGAGGAAGTGTCTGAGGTGTCTGAGGAATCAGAATATACTTTGATTGAGGAATCAGAATATACTTTGATTGAGGAATCAGAATATACTTTGATTGAGGAATCAGAATATACTTTGATTGTCAGGTGGAATGTTGGCGTGTTTGGCGAAGACGACGTGGATTATGACGTGTACTTCATTGGACTCAAAAATAAGAGTTAAACTACAGTGAACTATAGCTAACACCGCTAAATAACGTATGGCTTCAGCATTGGGAAAGTTCTGACAAATCGTTTGCCGATGTTTCACAAGGTCGAGCCCTGGAAGGTTGCCGGATTCGTCCCAGGTTTCTCAACGCTAAGTATCGAGCTGTCCTCGAGCAAGACTCCGTAAATCGAACATAAATATGATGAAAGAAATATGAAGTATATAACATTTAAAAAGAACGATTATGTCGTCAAGGGCCCTTGCACACTGCTCTATACGGCGACGTTGTTCCATGTTCTGAAATCGTAATCTCCTGTCGGTGTGTAGGTGTGTACGAACGGGTGACTGTTAGCAGCACTCTCAGCCACGAGGTAGAAAAGCTATAAATGCAGTTAATGTACCGTTCACTTTGTTTAAAACAGACGGGCTGTTTTAAAGTAAAACATCTCAGCACCGTGTTGAAAACAGAGAGAGATCCATGGAGACTCGTCGTGTCTTCGGAGGCAGTGAATCTCTTACATATTGAACCGAGCTGTGCTCCTGAGCTGCTCTTTGCTGGGTATTTGTGTTGGTGTTCTGATATAATAGTGATTTCTGGGTTTTGTTTGCTTCAGTGCTCCCTATGATGAAACGCCGCGCTACCCCACCTGCTCATTAATCAGCGAGCCGATGCAGATGGTGCGCTTTGACAGCGGAGAAAACATGGAGAGCTATCAACTTTTTGTGGCTAATTAATCCTTTTCTTTGAATCACGTCTCAAAACTACATATATTAACCTAGAAACGTAATGGGACAGGATTCGGTACGATTAGCATAATGAACACACACTTCAATGTGCTTTGTCTTAACCGTTTATGCTCGTAGCGTGATTCTAGCCTCCTGTCAGATATTGATGTTGACTATTGATTACGTATCTTGTGTTGCTTCTGTGGACGTGTTTCAGCCCGGTCTCACGCCATATCGTGCTCATGCGCACGAACGTTATTCATCGATTGAATCGTGTTCCAGAGCACGGTAGTCTGACTTTTTCCGTGCTACACAGAACGAAATGTAAACCAATGCATTTTGAATGGGAGCGTTTCTCCGACGTAACTCTAACTCTAACCCTAAACTTAACCCTAACTCTAACCCTAACACTAACCCTAAACCCTAAACTCTAACCCTAACCCTATTCAAAATGCATTGGTTTACGTATTTCGTTCTGTGTAGCATGAAAAAAGTCAGACTATCGTGCTCTGGGACACGATTCAATAGATTAATAACGTTTGTGCGCATGAGAACGATATGGCGTGATATCGCGTTGTATGTTTGTACGTGCTCTGTTCCATGTGTATGTTTTTGGTGTGATTATCAGTTATCAGGATTCACAAGAACTCCTGTAAATCGGACACACCTGAGCAGACACCCTGTATTCCACTCACAGAGCAGATAGCACCCTGCACCGAGCCAAGTGAAGCCACGCAGAACCGGAGCCAGAACACATTGGAGAATATTCTGGAAATATTGTGGAGCATCCATGACTTTGTGATTGGCGTTGTTTCTCATGTGCCCACTCAAATCATGCTTCCCAAATGGCAGTTGTGTTGATTGAACACAACTGAAAGAAAGAAAGGAAAGAAAGAAAAAAATGCTCTGATTGAAAATATTCCTCTCTGTCTTCAGCTGCAAGCACCGCCCGGCAGCATGTGAAGTTAATGACTTTGGCAGGTTGGAGAGCATGTTATTTGATCTGGATGACAGATGATGCCTCCCAATGCTCTTTGCTTACATCTCACAATACGCCCGGTGCTGAAGGCTGATCGGAGGGGTCCGGGGCGTGCGGTCTGTCTGAGAGCGCGCCTGCATATAAATCCAGCTTACAGCTGAACAAACAACACCACCTATTACACGCAGAGTCCATTTAATTAACAAACAATCAACACACGTATAAAGAGCACATTCTGTAATCCTCCACCGTGGCAATGTAAATACAGTGACTAATGCCGCCTCATTCCGCACGCGTGCAGAAGATAGCCGGCCCGCGGTGCGGTTCGCTGCGGGAGGTTTTCGTGTGTCGATCGATATCTCTCTCCGTCTGCGGTGAGACCCCCGGCCGCGTTCACACCTGGCGTTTACACGCGTGTGAGACGTTCCGACGGTAAGCTTTGTGTACATTAGTTTAAACACCGCGCATTACAACGCGTCTCAAGTGACCAATTGTGATTGGATCTCAGTTCCACGCTTTATATGCAAATAAATATTTGTTTGCAGAGACGGAGTTTGTTTTCATTGGGATTTTTCTTCGCAGATTCGATATATAAACACAATCATGGAGCTGATTGGGACTGAGCACATACGATGCAATTTCTGCTTTATGAAAAAGTGACGTTCATTTGAATCAGACAAGCTGTAAAGCCTACAAGTAAATACGTTGAACCAATCACGATCAGGTATCTCTGTCATCCACCACGGTCTCTGTACATGTGGGACATGTAGGATGGTGGAGGTTCTCAACAGCATATTTACAGATCACTACAGTCGTCATAATGAATCCATAGTGGTAAACTACATTCATAGATCTATACCTTTCACTTTCTTATATTTGTATGGAATGTAACCTGCTGTCCTCCTTCACTATTGCTGTAACTTGTTGTTTTCCTCTCACTATTTCAGTCCACTCTGTTATGTCTGTATCACTCTGCTTTATCAATGTATTGATGTTATTATCCACAAGTGTTCTGACACCATTTCCATGGTGAGACTGCACTATAAATAATACATTGATTGATTGATTGATTGATTGATCGCTCGTCTCGATAGCAGTTGGTGCTAAGTCAATGTTAACTTGCATCAAGCTAGTGATAGACTTTTAGTCATCAAACAGGGAAACTATCTAAAAATATAACGTACCAAAAACATAGATGTAATTAAGAATGTTTCCATAAGCCCACACTGAGACACAGGCTTTATCATAATCTACCTCATTGGCTACACTATTATTACACTATTAAAAAGAAAGTACTTTCAATTGTAATGTACATTGAAAGTACAATTGAATCCTCTAAATATAAACAATATTTTGGTGGAAGGACCAGCATGATTCTTAATGGAAAATGCAGAATATTCTCATCATTACTGATGTATTAGTGGACACGATTTAGTTTGTCATTTTTTTCTTACATTTCCAGGACGTTCGTTTGTTACGTGGCTGATGTAAAAGAACCTTTCCAAACTTAATCGCCTTAATCAAAGGTGTTTGATGCATGTGTTCTATATCTCTATGGGCTTCTCAAAATGTTCAGAGATTTTCGACAAAGTCAACTTATGCGATGATTTGTATTTAATTTAATATGAAGCTTTTGGCGTAAAGTCAGACATTAGAGGCACAGGCTCCAACTGACTGTCATATATAATATATATTTATCTTATGCTATTCTTTTTAATAATCTGTTAATGCCTTCTTTAATCAAAACACTTTGTTCTTTTTGAGTGTCGCCAATGTACTTCAAGGGAGCGACAGAATGCTTCATTTGGTCTCGTTCACTGAGTAGCTGCCAGGCTGTCTCAGTGACATCCTCGTCTGAGACAATGATTGACGCTCATTCATTGGTTGTCCAGCTTGTCTTGTGTTTTAATCGACCGTCATCGCAGCGGGCAGTGAGAGCAGTACCCGACATCAACACACCGCTAACAGAACGGGGCCATGTGCGTCCAGACCACCAGACCAACCTCGCAATGCGCTCTGAGCCATCAGATCTCATCGCGTCCTCAATGAATCTCGGGTGCATTCACTGTAGTTAACGTTTGATCAGAACGACCGAGCTGCATTTTAATGTCAGATGTGAACGGGGCTCCAGTCTCGTTACTTTATCATCAACTTAACACCAAACCTGATGATCACCACTAATTGAAATATTTAGTGCTGTCAGTTAAACGCAAACCCATTTTAACGGCGTAACATTTTTTTATCACGAGATTAACGTTAATTTTATTTTGTAAAAAAAAATTACAAAAATTTTTACTAAATAAAAATAAAGTTTTTACCCTGAATGACTGCTCCAAGTGAGAATGTTAGTGTGAAATTGAACACTACAATATACACCAATGTTGTTTTAAATAAAAAACATTTGCGAAAAGCAAGAAGATCCACTTTTCCATGTTGATTAGAGCATTAAAATTAGAAAAAAATAATGGGACAAAAAGAAATGACGGGACATTTAGAATAGATAAATATGTGTGATAATTGTGATTAATCGCAAGTTAACTATGACATTAATGCGATTAATCGCAATCAAATATTTCAACAGTTTGACGCCACTAGAAATATTGTTTGCATTCACATGTTCGCTTCTCTTATTGCGGATATAGATATATCTTATGTATATATTGTTGTTTTTTATTATTTAAAACATATATCATTCACACTCATTTTGAATGAATTACCTTTTAAGTCTGGGATGAATATTGTACGGTGTTTAGTTAAACCCCTCATGTAACGTGACAGTTGGCAGGCCTTCTCATCCTGCGGTGTTCGTCCCATGGGTCTTCCGCTGGTGAAATCTTTCGAGGAAGAATATTTATTTCCCTTCCATGCTTGAGGGCTGTCTCTCTGGGCGTGTGCGTTCTATGTCAACGCGTTAGACCTCCCTCTCTCTGTGCCTCTACATTTGCCACTGTTAAATACTAGCTTTATACAATGTTTTCTTGACAATTATTGAATATATTTCACACATTTCTTTCTTATGGTGCTTATCTTGCAGAGAACACAGAGCCCCCGTGGAGCAGGAAATAATGTGAGTGATTGATCACTGCTGATAATCTCTGAGCACTCACCAGTGTGGCTCCCTATCGGATCTGGAGAACCATCCATTATGCAATGTTCTACTGTATTCAATGCGTTCCAGATGGGATTTATTGTTATGTTTATATATTTATGCCGTTTTTTGTTTGTGGGGTTTGTACTCGAACACAAATATGTCAGATTCTGATGACTTAATTCCAAGCAGTTCAAACAGTCTTTCCTGCATTTTAAATCGTATTGCCTAAAATCGAAATATTTTCGATCTATTCTTAACTGTATTTCATACGGTATTTTAAACTGTACTGCCTACATTCCACACTGTATTCTAATCATTCTAAATCCATGCCAAATATACGCCCTTGCATTCTACACTGTGCATTCTACACTGTGCATTCTACACTGTATTGTAAACCGTAGAGATGGAACAGATCTGTTCAGCTCACGTGTCACGGTGTGGGGCCATGTATTGTCTGGTTCATTCGGTTAACAAAACGTTCTCAGTTAACGTCTCAGTCTCGGATGATGTCTCGATCGCTGTCAACACTACTGGCGCTCGACGCGAACATTTTCTGCAACCTACAAACATTTGGTTACACCGACACTTTCTCAAAGTATTGGCACGTACTTTATCACGTCGATTGTAAAACTCATCATCGCTGCGAATGCGGCTGGCACCGGCGTTTAGCAAAGCTCTTCCTTCCAGCATGGCTTCAAACCTTGGCGAGCATCACAGCACCGTGACCACTAATTACGGTATATTAAAGACAGAGCAAGACCTCAAACTGACGCTTCCTGACACGGCACTCTGTCGCGCGTCTAGTCTGCGCCCCGCTGTAGATTAAAGCTGTGCAGAATCAGACTCAGGCCAAGGGTGGATCCCAAAGCCACGAGCTTCCTCCACACAGCACAGCGTATTATTGCACTTTTTCTTTTTGAAGTGTTATTCCATTGAAATGGAATGTATTGTAACCAATTAGACCGTTTCGGGGAATCCTATATTTCTGAATGTATAGCCGCTTGTGTCAGCCAATGCTTTACTAAAAGCGTACAGAGCCAAGGCCATTACTGTGAACTGTTCCACCCCTACTAAACTGTATTCTAAACTGTATTCCCGCATTATAAAAGCTATTTCCTGATTTCTGTGTGCCGTGCCCAGCATCAAACTTCCAAGAGTAACAATTAATTCCCTCACCTGTAAAACCAACGCGATATCACGCCATATCGTGCTCATGCACACAGACGTTATTAAACTATTGAATCGTGTCCCAGAGCACGATATTCTTGACTTTTTTCGTGCTACACAGAACGAAATGTAAACCAATGCATTTTGAATAGGTTTACGGTTAGGGTTTAGGGTTAGGATTAGGTTTAGGGTTAGGGTTTAGGGTTAGGGTTTAGGGTTACGTCGGAGAAACGCTTCCGTTCAAAATGCATTGGTTTACATTGCATTCTGTGCAGCATGAAAAATGTGGAGAAACGCTCCCATTCATTTATATTTCGTTCTGTCAAAAAATGTCAGACTATCGTGCTCTGGGACACGATTCAATAGATGAATAACGTTCGTGTGCATGAGCACGATATGGCGTGATACCGGGCTGTGTAAAACACACAATCAGCAGGTTACTGGATGCTCAATCGAATGGTATTTTAAGGCACACATCATTTGACAGCTCGTATCTTTTTTTCCTTTACCGTGTCTGCCAAATGACTGTAATTGAAATAAACAAAGTTGTGGCTCAACCGGCAGCAGAATGGTCCAATTAACCGATGGCGTGGTTGCCATTAGCGACCGCCGCTGTGGCGCGAGAAACGATCCTCAACCGAGAAAAAAACAGCTTTTCTTAAATGGAAGGCAGAAGATTGAATAGGGCCACAAAAAAGTCATTTACTTTGAGTCCCTGCGTTGATTTCTGCACCGATGGTTGAAGAGTCAACAAAGCGTCGTGTTCATTAGGCATCATGTTCATCACAGCGAAACGGAACACAGAACATTATCATTGAAATTGTAATGCTTGTTATTTCATCTTTCAGAGTTTTTATGATCTTATTTGAACAGGGGGCTTTGTTGATCCACACAGCCCCGAGCGATGGCATATTATCAAAATAACAGCAGGTTTCTGACACTTCCGCCAGACGTAACCATTAGTGGAGAACAGAAGCATGGGTCAGGGACTGCCATCATGTGTTTGCTGAGTGGGATAAGGTGTCCGCAATTTCTCTGAAATTGAAAAATAGGTGCTGGGCCGCTGAATGACCTAAAAACGTCCTCATTCTCTGTGAGATGTACGGCCTTTACCAGCCACGGCACAAACTATTCCTTTAAATCAACACTCCATTTGCCAGGATGCTGTGCTGCTATACAGTATAGCACCGATACACCAATACTACACTATTCATTAATACTTGAAATGAAATGACTGTCTGCAGGTAGAACTGGAGAGAAGAGAAAGTATCACTCCATATCGTGCTCATGCGCACAAACGTTATTAATCTGTTGAATCGTGTCCCAGAGCACGATAGTCTGACTTTTTTCGTGCTCCACAGAATGAAATGTAAAGCAATGCATTTTGAATAGGGTTAGGGTTAGGTTTAGGGTTAGGGTTTAGGGTTACGGTTAGGGGTTAGGGTTTAGGGTTAGGGTTTAGGGTTAGGGTTACGGTTAGGGTTTAGGGTTACGGTTAGGGTTACGTTTAGGGTTAGTGTTAGGGTTAGGGTTACGGTTAGGGGTTAGGGTTTAGGGTCTAGGGTTAGGGTTAGAGTTACGTCGGAGAAACACTCCCGTTCAAAATGCATTGGTTTACATTGGGGCTAAGAGAAAGCCTCTTCTCTGAACTGAACACAAAGCCTCTGAAGCGTCCTCGTAGTCGGAGGTAAATCTCATCTCCGCTCAGCAGGCCGCACTACGCTCCGCCACAGTTTGATGTAAATGGAAAACATCTGGCGCCCAGCGCTGGCACTCGATAGCAGAGAAACTAATTTATTAATCGGAGTAAGGGTTTGTTAAATTGCCTTAATGACACAACCCATTGCAACTATTCCAAGCTCTTCATGACTTATGGCAAACCTGAGGCCAGCTCTGTGTACACCTCGCTGCTAAACTAAGAGACGTCATTCTTTAAACGACATTAAAACATGAGAACTGCGCCAATGTAATTGGATTTTTACTATTGTCGGCCTACTATATGGCAATACTATCATTAACTTAACAACAGGGCAGAGAATAAAGTGTACTATCTATTTTAAAACCTATTTGTATAAAAAGTCTTAATTAATTTATGAAGGATAGCTTATCTCCGGGTGCCTAAACATAACGTCATATGATTAACGTATATAATGTTCAGAACATGATTTCTCACACGTCTCGTGTTAGAAACAGAGACGGCTTTCGTCTCTGTGCATTATTTTTTGTTAGAACACGTTTTATCACTGATGCTTCTGTCTCTGTGTCCTTGTCAAGTGTTATACTAGGTATTAACAACAATGATGATGATGATGATGTACCTTACGCCCCTTGGAGTTAGTCTATTGTTTCCAACAATATTTTAATTGCAGCCCAGTCTCACGTCATATCGTGCTCATGCGCACGAACGTTATTCATCTATTGAATCGTGTCCCAGAGCACGATAGTCTGACTTTTTTCGTGCTCCACAGAACGAAATGTAAACCAATGCATTTTGAATAGGAGTATTTCTCAGATGTAACCCTAACCCTAACCCTAGCCCTAGCCCTAAACCATAACCCTAACCCTAACCCTATTCAAAATGCATTGGTTTACATTTCATTTTGTGTAGCACGAAAATAGTTTGAAAATCGTACTCTCGGACACGATTCAATAGATGAATAACGTTTGTGCGCATGATAGGCGTGATATCGCGTTGTATAATTGTTGGAAACAATAGCTGGTATTAATACTGCTACTATGGTCTGTATCTTAAAGTCTACCATATGATATAATAACTTTTTTTGGTGCTCATTAGGAGAATAAACCGTCACATTTCCTTGACAAAAAAAAAAGGCAAAGCTTTTATTATTTACTATCTTAAGTTTGAAAAAGTTAATACAAAAAAAGTAGATTAATAATTAATATGGCAGGAACCCTGTTTTTATTGCATCCATGCAAATGTCCCGTTGGTCAATAAAACCAGTGTGTTTGGAAGCTTAGCCGTAATCCTTTCTCTCCATTTCCTTCCGGAAGGAGCTCAGATTAATAATCTAAACAATCAATAGGGATGTATACCAACCGAGAGATCAAATGTCAGGGATTGAATCGACGGTACAGTCGCTAGGGCCAGCTGTCGTGATATTTCTGTCTGAGACAAGCTGCTGTGGACGTGTCGTGGTGCTGTGAGAGGGGTTGTATTTAAAACACTGAAGTGCCGTCGTTTTTAAAGGCGGGTGTGAGTTTGAAGGGCGAGTCTTAACGTCGTTGTTTGGCTGTGGTCACCTGGAGAGTGCTTGATCACGGGGAGATTTGTGAGGACTGAAAGAAAGGTTTACTGGCCAACTGTGTCTCGGGATGACATTGTATTTCAGCCCCTTAAATGGCTCTCTTAACGGATAGTACCAGTCATACAGTAATAATGTCAATTTAGTTTACAGTTCTATATGTTTCATGAGCTATTCTGTTCGGTCACATAAGTGTGGTTTATTGTTTTTGAAAGCAGTTTTAGCAAACACAAGAAACACTTTTGAAAAAACATGATGGTTTACAATTCAATATAGAGAATGATAATGATATATAGCCACATTCAAATTGAGTTAACACGCCCGCTTTAGGTCAAATATTCACTTTTAAACATCCACAGAAAAGCACAGCATTGACATTTCAGCTCTCCTCAGAAGATCAACGTTCATTATCCGACCCCTAGTACTGCAAATATAAATATATATATATAATCCAGTTTAATAAAAAGTTACAATCTATCTCTGAAACACAGAAATCTATGTTTGTGTCATTATTAATTGAAATGTTGCTCTGAGCAAAAACTGATTTTCTCTGTTTCTCTGTTTTCTCTGCGTGTGCGTGCGTGTGCACGTGTATGTGCGCATGCGTGCGTGTGTGTGTGTGCTGTGTGTTTGCGTGTCTGTTTAGGGTGTGTGTGTTGTGAGTGTGTGTGTGTGTGTCTGTTTAGGGTGTGTCTTGTGTGTGCGTGTGTTCTGTGTGTTTGCGTGTCTGTTTAGGGGGTTTGTGTGTGTGTGTGTGTGTGTGTGTGTGTGTGTGTGTGTGTGTGTGTGTGTGTGTGTGTGTGTGTGTGTGTGTGTGTGTGTGTGTGTGTGTGTGTGTGTGTGTGTGTGTGTGTGTGTGTGTGTGTGTGTGTGTGTGTGTGTGTGTAATTGCTGGACTAAAAGGCCCAGGAGTAATCTCAAATTCTATTACAGCACATCTGTGCATATATTGCATGCATTTTATTTCATTTATATTGATTGGTTTTTCTATGAAATGGCAGTTGATTATGAAATACCATATTAATACAGAGACTCTATTATATCATATAAATGGAAAGAGCTTTCCATTGTGTATAATAAAAAGGGAGCTTTTCTTTCTGCATAGAAGTTGGGATTAAGTTTGCCATGGTAGTTGATCATGTCAGCTTTAGATCAGAGTAACATTAGATGTGGATGAATCCAGATTGACATCAGGAAGCCCAAGAGAATAACTAGACCTGACAGTCGGTTGATGTCATCACAAAAGCTTCTCCTAGATTTGGGGAGCCGGCTCTGAGTGTATTGTGAATGGATTAAAGGAATATGGGGATCGCAGAAACCAATTGTGATATGGTGCCCATGTTATTATATTTTCAATGGAAAAGTTCAGCTCAGCCAATGCAGTCCTTGTCGTCCTGATTCCAGATGGACCTCCTAAACCTCACTTCTTCTCCTCCTTCCAACTATGTAGGAGCCTTGATCCTCTGGAATTCAATTAACCTTCATATTTATTTCTGCCTTTTGCCTGCGCTCAAGGAGGCTCTCCTAGCCAATGTCACACACTATTCCCTGGTGGAGCTTGATTCTCTCGTCAGGCTGCAGCACCTGTGTGTGCAACTTACAGAGTATGCATCTTACTTATGGGAAAGCATCTGCCATAAAGGTGTCCAGCAGTCAGGGTTAGTTGCAGAGGTTGTTTGTTGAGTTGCTTTAGGCCTCTTGTCAGGCTTAGCACACCATTTGGTTTACATTTGTTCATTCATTGTGAGGCGTTATTAGTATAATGCTTAAAAAAAATCATAATTTATTCGTTTTTTTCATATCAGAATTGTTGCTTGGCTTCTGGAAAGTGTAAGTAAATTAAGAAAACAGTCATTAATCTATGTACTCCTATATATATAGCTAAGCTTTAAGTATAGCCACCGGACCCATACTTATTGCCCTTCACAGAATGCTATGGTTTGAAGTTACACTGTAAAGCCTGAATCACAAGAGAAAGCCAGGGCCGATCGCTGGAGAGAAGGAAGTCTGTGAAACCGGATATGTATCCGTCAGCTCTTCTCTGGACGAAAGGTCAATGTTTCGATAGTGTCTTCTTCATTATACAGGGTTGGATATCCTTGAATCAGTGTATTGTGTTCTTCTGACAGGTGCAATTCATTTCTGCTCGGTGTGGTTGTTTCCCCATTACATTTGAAACAGGAGCTTCAGTCATGGTCATCGTCTTAGCCTGATGTGGACTTTATGAGCCTGGTCTGAATGATGTTTACAGATGTGCAGCCAGAGGTGTTCATTCTAATTCTAGCTGGCATGCTGAACAAAGACTCAACGCTTGTGGGTTTTTTTCCATGCCAAGGAGAAAAGTGGATGCACGAGACACTGCTTCAAACCATGTTGAATATAAGTCGGTCCACATCAAAAAGCCGCTGGAACGCTGTCAAATGTCTGCACACGTGATGCATGCTAATGCTGATGCTTCCCCTTAATGCTGTGGTGTGGGCCGCCAAGTTCAGAGCACCAAGCAGAAAAACAGCATTGCCCAGCGCGCCAACCTTCGACCAGTCCATCCAGGTACGCCACATCCGCTGCAAACGTTTCCCAGCAACCAGCTGGATCCCCTCCCCTATCTATGATGACATATGAATACAGTGTATGATGATAACAGCGACCCCTTTTTCCCACTGAACACACAGAGCCACCCGGGTGGCACGTAGTGCTGGTGTTGTGAATACAGTGCGGGGAGGGGGCAGGTTTGTTGACTCAACAACA
>OMLJ01001218.1:0-11687 GCA_900302595.1 Gadiculus argenteus | reverse complement strand
TAAAACATATAATAATAATAATAATAATAATAATAATAATAATAATAATAAACAATAACTTGTACTTTTGATTTTGAAGGGCAATTTTGATCACTATGATCCTTCTAAATATATGAATGGATGTATACTATGAACAGGATTGCCATTACACAATAAACAGCAGACGGTTCTGATCTAATAATAAGTTGCTAGTGCCAGCCCTCTTCTGTGTCCAAGGTCCCACACACTGCACTGCAGATTTAACTTTGTATAATCATAGATATTCCTCACAATTGATACATTAATATTATGATAGTATAAATGCCAAGTGTACAACTATACAACTATACTAGCCTTGCTATTGCCAGACCAAGCTCGATCGTAGATTGCATGTTGGTTTGGGGAGGCTGCTGTCATTTTCTTCAGCACAAGAGGCGTGATCAATGGGCCTAGTTCAAATGACTCGCAATTGGCTGCTTGCCGTCGCTTCCCTGTCGTCATTGTATTAAACCAGCCAATAGCGTATCAGGGGGAAAAGCCAGCTTGGTGATTGGCTCTCACAAAAGCATATCGCAAGCTGAAAGAAGTGTATTGCTCCTCTCCAGATCCTTCTGCAGGGTGAATTCAAATTGCCGGCAGAACGGGCTGGGGGTACCCAGTCTACAATTATACATCACACAACAGCATTTATAATAAGCTGCAAAGAATGAACATGAGGATTTAATAAGGCATATTATTTCAGATTTCAAATGTGATTATTTGTGTAGTTAGCTCCAACTTTCTTGAACTTGGTATTTGTCTCACATTAAAGGACTCCTCTTCTGGGTGTTTTTTATCTTCCTGGTCCAGTTGGAGGCATGGCCTATGGCTTACCTGGTACACATTGGATCCGAGGCTCCTCCCACACGCCCCCCGACAGGCAGCTGACCAGGGGGTATCTCCTCTGGCGGAAACCTTCAGCACAGTGGTAGCGCACGGACGCCCCCGTCTGGTACCTCTGCACCACTCTTCCATAAATGGAGGCATTCTTGACTTTGGGCGGTGGGCCACACAGTGCTGTCGGGGGAAAGAGTGAGAGTACTTAGGAAAGATCCCAAGGCAAAAGATGAGTCTAGGATATTGGACAAAATATCGGAGAAATATCTATTACATGAAATAGGCAGAGTTGTAGATTCACAACAGGTGCACCTCAATAAGTTAATCTGTGTGTAGGCATGCCAGTGTCTGTAATTAACGTTATGACACCTGTGTTCCCCATACGATGACTCCACTGTGAGAAAGGCCTGACATACATTACCAATTACAAACGTTACCAATGACATTCGGTTTAATGCAATGTGAACACAACTTAAGTTAGAAGGATCCTTTCACTTACTGGTGCCTTTCTTGCAGGTGTATGCCAGGTGATAATTACACGGCACGTCACTCCATCGTCCACCATTGTGCCACATCATCACCACGCAGTCTTCCCCGGACAAAAAGTAGCTGTCTGGCTGCCCTCTGTGCCAGTTGTCATAGAGCTGTGCAGAGGGAACATGAAACAAAGCGCTTATATTTTCCTACTCCAAGCTGTACAGAGGGAACATGAAAAGAAAGCGCTTTTATTTTCCTATTCATAGAGCTGTATAGAGGGAACATGAAACAAAGTGCTTTTATTTTCCTTCTCATAGAGCTGTATAGAGGGAACATGAAACAAAGCGCTTTTATATTCCTATTCGGAGCTGCACAGAGGAAACATGAAACAAAACGCTTTTATTTTCCTACTTATAGAGCTGTACAGTAGGAACATGAAACAAAACGCTTTTATTTTCCTACTCGAGGCGTATTTATTTTTTCATAGTGATAGAGCTTTAAAAAAGGACCATGAAAATGTACGCTTTCATTTGACCACTCATTGTGTGGCTTTCCATTCAAAAAAGCATTAATGATCTATATATATCTTGTCACTTCTTAGTTTATGAATAATTAACTAAGAGGTATTTAAATACATTGAGGTGGTTGACTGAATGTGTTTCATATTAAGTCAACCACCAGTTTTTAACGTTGTACTGCTGCTCTTTTGTCTCACCAGTGGGTTTCCATCAGACCAGCGGAAGTCTCCTTCGATTGTCTTGTCATTCAACCCGGTCCATTGGTACTCCTCGTATTGACCTGGGTAGATGAGGAGACCAGGTCATGCACCAAAGCTGGTTTGTATAAACATAATGCTCCAGATAAGGTTTAGATCAGATTAGGAAGAGCTAAGGGACATTTAGACTATGATTGTTTAATTATATCCACATTGCAATTCCCTCCAACCATGTTTATGTTTCCATGTAAACATTTTGCTCCATCATGTATTATGGTCTAAATATTATTTTTTATTTTGCATTTGATGCAAAAAAAAGAAAGCCAACCTAACCAACAACAATCATCACATCAACAACAGTATCATTTGACTCATCATCGGCGTCTATGTTACACCTACTGCTGAGGAAGGTCTGCTCCTCCGGGCTCATGATGGACACCAGGTGGGCCCCGGCCATGCGGCAGTGCAGCTCCGCCACCTCCCAGCTCAGACGCTGGCCATAGTGACGGTAGCAGAAGCCCTGGAACTTATCCCAGCCCGGCTCACACCGCTGCACGTCTGGGAGGTCACAGGTTAGGGAGAGAGTCACACGTTTCAGATTTCTATATTTATATTTGAAGCTGTGACGGTGCAAGCCTCAGACATGTTAATAAACAATAAATAATGTCATGTTATTCACACAAAGCATCTACATCCTTCTATAGGAGGTTGATTTGACCACACAAACAAAGCGGTCAAGTCATATAGATGTTCTGGAATAAATAAAATCAGTATACATTGTACAGCATGTACTGTATTGTAATGGGAATATAAACTGGATGTTAATCAAGAGTGAGAGTTTGTGCTGTAGGTACGATTTAAGAGCATTTTTCTGGGGTGTAATTTGTATTAGCTCAGTAAACTGCAACATATCTTAATGGCTGAGAAACGTAGGGAAGCAGGAGATAGAGGGGGAGTTTTGGGCAGTTTTTAGTTTCAATACAGCCTCTGACATTTTAACATAGCTTACCAGTTTGACAGAGGTCCCCACCGTAGCTTGGCAGACAGAGGCACTGGACCCGGCCGCTGTGCTCCACACACGTCCCCCCGTTGAGACAGGGGTCCAGCAGACATGCATCTAAAACATGCACAATGTTGTGGTTTTTTAAATGGCCATCCAAATAACTTCAATGAGGAATTGACTCAAGAGCACATTTTCATAACTCCCAAGCCTGTTTGTATTGTTTTGAGTGAATGTCAGTGAGGTACGGGGACCTACCTGCCTAACTTATGTCTCTATAACTCTAACTTTTGTATTCATTCATACAATTTCTATATTTTGTATAGTCTAGACAGTACAAATAGTGTAAATCATATTCAAATCCTAAAACTAAGTTAGAAACAAATACAAAGTAAGTTACAAACAAATACATGGTTTATATCTATAATATAGTTTGTAATGTAAGCTACGATTAGCCAAAGAGTTTAAAGTAACGTTAATGTTTCAATTTTGCAACTCATCCAACCTTTTATCTGCCATAACCTCTAATATAACCAACTTAACGTTTGGATTATGTCTCATTCCAACTATCGTTTAAAAAAAAGGGACATTTCTTTTTCAACTCAATTAAAAGTGATGTTCCCGAAAAAAATTCTAATCCTGATTGATATTCATTATCATCATCATCATCAGCAGCAGCAGCAGCAGCAGCAGCAGCCTCTTACTCAGGAGATGCAGAGGGGCTAGAGGCAGAGCAGTCACAATGAGCATGGAGCGATAATTCCTATTCCGCACACACGGCTGATGAGGAGGATTAAGGGCATTGTTCCGAGTGCCAGTCAACGGCGTTCCCGTTCCAGATGCAATGACTCAAGCTAATGGAAAGATGCTGGCTGCTATAAAAGGTAATGGGTCCATTCACCCAAAAAACAATTAAACTTTCTTTTTGAATCACAGGCCTACATTTAAAAGCTTAATTAGATTTTGTATCATATAAACGTGTGTTTGTGCATGCGAATGAGGATACACGAGTGGAACTAAGTGGAACATTTGGTTTGTGCTCTGGCCTTGGTGTTGAAAGCTTTCCTGTAACCATGAAAGGGTGCATTGTTTCACCTCTTCCTGCCGTAACCATTATAACATCAAACACTGCCTGGCACCCCATGAGTTTAGATAAATTAGGATCACTACAAAACTGTAACCCTTTGTCTTAAAGCTTTAAAAAGCTCCAAAATAATTGTTTCAAAATGTATTAACTACCTGTTTAATGCTTTAAAGAAGGAGAAAGCACACCAGCGCAATTACCTTGATCGTATAACTCTGGCACCTATACAAAGACTACAGACCTAACGCCAACACAGTCATTCATTTAATAATTTCTTGAAAGTTTAATTCAGAACAACTGACTTTTTTTGTGCAACAAACATGATATTTTTAGCTTTCTAAGGAATTACCATCAGGATTTGTGCATTAGATTATCAGCATTATCTAAAATGATTGCATGTGCCATCCACAATTCTAAGTAGTTAAAGTAATGTTCATAGTCATGTTCTGAAGCTATTTCATATCATATATTTTTTGTATATTTTAGATCAAATAGAAAGCTGCTACCCCTTCAGTTTTTTTTGCGACCAGTCTCCGAAGTATTTTACTGGTTGAAGGTCAAAATAAAAATATCTAGGTCTACAGCAATCACAAGGCAGAAGATCTGCAGAAATCCTGGTGCTCACAGTTTTTTTTTTTCCATTAATTAACGTCAAATCACTGTCATTTTTTTTTAAGACAATTCGGTTGTATTTCTGTTACTGTTTTGTTAAGCGACAGTAGCATTTCACTAAGTAAGAAACAAAATGGCCACTACAGAGCCAAAGCCTAAGTTAAATCTCTAATCTAACATAAGAGAAAAGTAACTATTATTTGAACATTTGATCAATCAATATTTTATATCCATTCACAGTATTATCTAAAAACATTGTGCAAATGATCAACACAGTGACATTCAAGTTTGAGTCCTTTCTGCGGCTATATGCTAGCCTGGGAACCAGACAAATCGTCAAGGTCATGTTTTGTTTGCTGTGGCGTCTGGCCCCCTTCACGTTCAGACAGATTTCCAGTAGACTTGGCCAGGGTTGGGCCAATCATGCCGATCACCAACTGTATATCTAATATGGGGCGGGTTCGATACATGATTGTACAGAGGTACGCCCTATGGGAGCGATGTTTAGGCAAGATGGCTGCCGCTGATGTGTCGCACGTTTCGTTGCTCTGATTGATCGTAGGTCTATTCAATGCGCCCAGAGGCATTTTGGTCTGCCCAGTTGATAACACCCCTTGGAAATCTAAAATGAACTGAGATTCCGGACTAATACGCATTTTGCTGATACACATTTGCGTATTAGTCTGGTGATGTCAGGCTGGCTATAAACAGATTGGTGCAGAAAATATTGCCCTTTTTGTGGGGGGGGAGGAATACATTCAAAGGTTGTAATCTTAGGTACGCAAAACATTCAGCTGGAGCTGGCAGAGATTCAGTTAAATTCAGTTGACACAGGCGAGGTACTTTGAAATATGAATGCCATCACCAGGACCATTTGACTCAGGGGAGGGGGAAATAACGCCACAGACATTCCTGGTAAGAACTTCATAGAAGTCAATCTTTGAGTAAGAAAAAAGAAGAAATCAAGCTCAAATAGACATGGCTTGTGTAACTTGTGCAGGTCTTGGTGGTGGGGGGGGACTGGAGGAGTAGTGTGGGGTAGTGGGTGTCAGACGGAGAACAGGGGAGGAATATTTCAACGTAAATAGGAAGGAGCGGTGAAGCGAGTCAGAGGGGTGAATGCATCGGCCGACGCCGAAGAAAAAAGCACGGAAAACGTGAGGCCAACGCTGGAGGAGGAGGGTTTGTGGAAGACGAAGAGGAGCAAGTCAATCAGAAAGTTTAGACAGGGAGTAAGCAAAAGGGGGCTGGGAGCAGGCCCGATTTTTTTTCATTGAATTGAATAACAAGAGAGCAGGGTAGTTAGACTGATAAGAGCGGCTTCAACGTTACCTGAGGGGTTCCCTGCGCTGCCCACAGCAGCCCTCTCATTGGGCAAGATGAGCAGTGTGGGCGGCTGTGTGAGCATGAACTGGTCATCAACCCGACCTTGGTTCACCGGAGGCAGAAACGTGGTCGTCTGCGGCGACAACGGGGGCGGCTCGGGGGTCTTGCGGGAAACCTTGGCCGGCGTCGACGCGACGGGGCTCCGCGTGTTCGACCACATGCTGAACTTCTCGCCGTCTTCGGGGACTTTTCGGGTCACCACGGAGAAGAGAGAGGGCGCCTCCCTGCTGTGTTCGGGGGCCAGCAGAGACTCCTGCGCCGTGGAGCTGGCCTGGGGCAGAGTCCAGCCGGGGCTCTGGGTGTTGATATGGAAGCCGGCCAGGTTTTCGTCCTCGGTGTCGTTCGGCGGTGCAGCGGTAGATCCGTGCTCCCGGAGTTCGGCCCGGTATCCCCCTGTGCCCGACTCCAAGGGGGCTTCTGTGAAGGCTGATGTTGGATCTGCCCCGGCCTCTCCCCGGACCGCTGCAGTGGGGCCGGCACTGAGCCAGGTGCCGTTGACACTCCTCTCCGGAGCCTCAGTGGAACTCATGCCTGTTTCGTGGACAGTGCTGCCCACAGACGCTCCGGTGGGATGCACCTTCTGTGTGGTGGTGGTGGTGGTCGCATTGGTGGTGTTGGAGGTGGAGGTTGCGGCGGAGCTCACTAGATCGTCGTATTCTGAGCTCCCGCTGCCTTCCTGACTGGTTGAGATCTCCCAGGGGTTTACGGCCGTGGAATACACCACCTGAGGGAGCTCAGCCTCAGAGACCTCCAGAGGAGATGAGAGGGTGGCGGCTGGGACTTCAGATGGGAGTTCAGTTGGAATGACCATCGCTGTGGCGGAGGACGGGGCGAGGTGAGTGGAAGAGACGGGTGAGGTGAAGGAAACTGCCACGCCGGTGGAACTTGTTGCAGTTGAACTGACGTTTTGTCCATCAAAGACGTTTTCTGGAGAAAAGCCACAACATAGTTGGAATTGCTTTTACACATACAGGAGACTTTTACATCACAACACGGCTTTATCAAGGTGCCAATTTATCAACCACATTTTTATACTATTCTGTAAAACCTTGTAAAACCTTCCCTCACCACGGTAAATCTTTGCGTAAACAGCGTTCTTGTCGTACCTTGAGAATCTTCGGCAGACCCTTCGTCAGGGAACCACAAGGCGGTGGAGTCCCTGGTCGGAGACATGGTGGAGGTCAGGAGCACACGCCCTGCTACCTCTCCTGGGGGTCGGGTTGATGAGGACACTTGCTGCCTTTCAGTCGTTAGTTTGGTCTCTTCCAGGTTCAAATCAAGCACAGGGTCAAGGGTCGTGGAGGTGCCCACGGAGGTGACCACCTCTTGACTCTGGTCGGTATCTGCACTGCTGTTATTGCCTTCAAAGCGTTCCTTCACGTCCACGTTGGCCTCGGGCATCGGCTGGAAATGCTTGGAGCCATCTGACAGCTGAGACTGGTGCTCTTCCAGATTGACATCTGGCATCGGCTGGTAGTGCCTGTGAGGCTCGTACGACGGCTCGGGGAACCCGAGGTATTGGTCAGTCTGCTCCGGCTCCGCTTGGTAAAGGCCGGTGCTGTTGGCATCCGTCACGTTATCCCTGTCAGGCCACAGTGAGGTGGACCAGAGGGGGTGGTCGGTGTCGTTCGTGGCGGCACTGGTCGTGGGCAGCGGTGTTGAGGCGGTGGCGATGGTGATGGTGGTGGAATCGACTGCTTTGGGCTGGAAGAACTCCATCAAGGGCTGGAGGAGCTCCATCAGGGAAGTGGTGTTGAGGAGGCGCGTGGTCTCAGCGCTGCCCGGTGCCGGTGATTGCTCCTGAACGGCCGGGTCCGGAGAAATGGGGAGGGACTCCAGGGCGCTCTGAGCCTCTCGCTCCTTGTGGTCGTACTGCTGCTTCAGCTGCAGCTCCTCCGCGGGCCGCAGGAGGACCACCACGTTCTGGCCCATGTCCTCGGGCTCCGTGGCTGCATAGTCCGGCGGGGAGTCGGTCTGCACGTCGCCGAGGTCTGCAGAGGGGAAGGTTTAGAGTGGGGAATGTAAACAGGTGTCACTCATAACGACACTGATTATGGGGTCTGCTGCTTTTATGTATCGGGTCTGCACGGATGGCTAGACTAAACTAGAGAAGAAAACCTGCATTAACCAAGTACCATGTGACCTGGATGTTTGTCCTAGGAGGAGTGCTCTGTGAAAAGGGGTCTGTAGCACAGGGTCTGTGGGAACGAGCGAGACGGAGACACGGCGGAGAAAAGGCTGACCTCGGAAGCAATAGACGTCGTGAAGTGCGGAGCGCTCTGGGAAGCCCGTTTGGTTGGTGAAGCGGTAGAGGGTCTTCACCCCGGCCTGGGGGCCCCCGCAGCGCTCCCTGGGGGTGAGGATGGGGTAGCGCACGCTGCCGTCAGCCAGCCAGCCGGGGCTGCAGCGGTCCAGCCCCTCGCTCCAGGCCGAGTACAGCTGGGCGGTGGTGGCCAGCGCCGCCCCGGCCCGCTGGCAGTACACCCGCGCCTCCTCGTAGGACAGTGCCTGGGGGAGCGGGTCGTGGAACACCTCACCTACACACACACACACACACTATGTTATATATATATTTTTTTTTCATTCTTTTTTATTCAATTTTTTGCTATATACTGTATGACATGCATGACATGGGTAAGTATGGATGGAAGTATGGATTCATATAGATCAATCAATCAATGGCATTGATTACTATGTTGAAGATCATATAAGACATCTCACCAAGCAAAAGCTGAAAGATTCTTGGTTCACAGCCCGATGAATTAAAAAAAGCCCAAATCTCTATACTATCTATTGATATATGATCCTATCTGCTATCGTATGAGATAAGACATTGGTTCATTGTCATGACAGGAAAGTACATTAAATAGATGCCTCCCTTTTCTTTCCTGGCATGGAAGTGAAGAACCATCCCTTACCATCAATCTGCTCCACATAACAGTACACATCATAGAGGTCCTTTGGATCCATAGTCCCATAGTTCCTCACTCCCGGTTTACCGTCCATGTCTCCAAAGCAACCTTCCCGAGGCACCTGGATGGGATACCTTTAAAAAGAACAAAAAAGAGACAATGAAAAAATCAATGACCACCAGGAAAGTTAGTAGTGAGGAACATAACAGTAATATTTGGGCTGGGGTGGCGAACACTAACTCAGAGGCTGCTTGTTAGTGTTACCTGACAGACTGGTCGGCCAGCCAGCCGGCGTCACACTGCTCGTAGCCGTCATAATAAGCAGCCAGCAGCTGGTCTGCAGTTGCCATGTGGGCTCCGATGTCCTCGCATGCCCTCTGCGCCTGCTGGAAGGAGAAGGCGTAGCGGCCCGATGCCTCTCTGTAGTGGAACACAACGCCTGGAAGGGATGGAAAACATAAGCATGAACCCACACGTGCATACACACATGTGCACCCCTGGGCTTAGGGGCGCAAGTATTACGCAGTGCAGCAAGTTAGTTAAAGTGATATTCTATGACTCATTCTATTATTATGACTCATTATTGGAAGAGAACGAGGATATACAGTATAGCTTGAGTATAGAACGGATAAATATGTTAAGAAACAACAATGTAAATGATTTCACTCGCATATATACGCACTCATGTTTTAAAAACAAACACAGGTTTGTGGTCACTAGAACCATTTCAAAATGGAATCCTTGCCTACACATTGACTGATATATCAAGGTCCTATTCAAGCAAATATCCTCTTTAACACACAGTCCAAAAACCCACTAGTCCGATACAATAACACCACAGGTATGGGGGGAACGCCCTTGAGTTACCTTTGACCTTGAGCTCCACGAAGTCGCTAGCGTCCTCCAGGCCACGCTGGACCTCGCAGCGGTAGTGGCCGGTGTCGCTGGCGCGCAGCTCGCCCAGCCACAGAGTCAGGTCGTCCAGCGGGGACGCCGTGTAGTTGAGCAGGGCCGCCCGGTCCCTGTACGCCTCATTGACCTTTACCCTCTCGCCCCGCGCCACCAGGATCTCCGTCTCCATGCCGCCTGCCACCAGGGTCCACTTGACCCGGGGGGGCAGGGCGGGGGACGAGGGCGGGTCAGAGGTCGTGGTCGGTGACGGGGACGACAGCGGCGGCAGCGACTGGGTCGAGGGCAGCGACGACGGGGATATGGAGCAGGGGATGGCGATGGAACTGCCCAGTGGGACAGAGAGGACGGCCGGGGAGGGGATGTCTACCTGGAGCTTGGGGGCGTGGTCTAGGAGAGTAAGGGAGGAGAAGAAGGGAGGAGGAGAAGTGACTCAATTCAATTTAACCAGGGAGCAGATATAGATATTGATTTTTCTCCCTCTCTTTCTCAGAGGCCAGTGCAGTAAATATTGTGGTTTTACGACACGTCCAATAGAATGTAGAATGTTATTCCCTACACGCAAGAGATGATAACTTATAAAAGTGGGGCTATAACTACCTTGTGCATAGTGGGTGGCTGGGAAGGCTGTGGTGAGCTGGCAGACTGCGCAGAAGATTGGTAGAAGCTGGGCAAATCTATGGAGGTGGAGAGGAAAAAGGATTAAATCTTTAAACAGAAGGCGGGAGATTTCTAGGAGGAGGAAAAAAAAGAAAGCTGAATAAAGTAACAGATGACTAAATACACCCTTGGCCGATTGTGGGTTTTATCCGTCACACACGGTTAAACGTGGCTCAACATTTTATTTTATTTCCTTAAATGGGAACGGTTAGATCATAAGCGGTAGACAGGCTTTCGGTCATGTCCTGTTAGGCACTCAAAATACTGTTGGTTTTTACCGAAAAGATTTTCCTGTGCGATGGTCACTGAGTAGCCCACACAACCCTTTGTAGTGACTGTTGCCATGCTGATTCATGAGTTCCCATCACTCCTCTCTCCTTTGATCTGGTCGATTAGCAACAGGTGGTATAAAATCAACCATTCAATTCATCCGTAGGAATATGCCACAGTGGCTGTACTGTAAAAATAGCCATTTCCCTCAATGTGTGATGATCAACTGTTTAGGGTCCTGGTTTGGCTTGCTTCTATAGTTTCCATTTTGTGCATAAGCAGCCACTGAATATATACTGTTTAATAACTATCTCACTCTAAAGCATGTCATCCCATTGTAAATTGTGGTAAGGTGTATGAATATATGTCATGTATTTTAATCAACAGCTATAGGTTAATAAAAAAAAAAAGGTCTGGATAATATTTGCACAAATATTGGCTTATATAGAGGGAAAAACATTACATGCTTTGTATAACAAGAAATGTTTGTTGGTCATTTTTTTTGGTCAATCAGATAAAATCAATTTATTAAATCAACTTCCAAAGCTGCCTCTGGGAATACGATTAGAAAAATACTGAAAAGAAGAAATCAAAGCAAATGTATATGAATATAGCTTTGAAAAAGCTAGCTTTGAAAAGGGTTTGAAATCCAGTAGCTTTGCTATACATTGGCGCACAACGTAAACCTTGGCTGGAAATCACAACATACAACACAAAAATCTGCCTGTAATGTGACCATTAAACACAAGAAAGCCACCATAGAAAAAATCTAGACGTGGAAAACAGGCGACGCTCCTGCTGGCTTCC
>OMLJ01001205.1:0-11639 GCA_900302595.1 Gadiculus argenteus | reverse complement strand
GGCGTTGATTGGCGCCTTCCTACTTGCGCTCTGGCTTCGGAAATCGCTGCCCGAGGCTTGAAGATCCAGCCCCATTGACGTCAAGACTGCTTGCGAGCGAGAACGTCCGTGTAGCCATGACGGCAGGTAAGCTCTGACTATATTTGTGAATGGGAAGTGGAGGCGTGGCAATTTTCGTCATAGCTCCTCCAGAACTTCCGTTTAGTATAAACAACATTAATCGTGATGACATTAACATCCTGTTTACGTTCATCCAATCAGAAGCCTACCCAGCCCCAAATCTTACGATGACTCAAAAACATCAGAATAAAGAGTTTCTTTCATGTAAACACCTTCTTGGAATTACGATTTTACATGTAAACACGCAAGAAAAACTTTAAAAAGTTTAAAAGTCATCATGTAACCGCAGCCACTGTTACGGTAGAGTGGCCATCTTGTTCCTTATGGAGTGGTCAACACATGATGAGCGTCTTTGTTCAGGTGGACTCTGAGCCTCAACCTAGACCCACCGCCATTATGTTATTCCAAATGAAATAAACAAACTTTAAGTGGAAAGTCAAGCAGTCAGTTGAAGAGCAATATGTCCGATACGCAATGAAATTCGTTGCCCGATTGATCTTATATGCTGACTACTAGTAACCATGTAAATAGTGTTGTAAATAAACTTCCAAAGCTTGTCTTATTGGACCTTAAAGGTTGTATCAGTGATTCTAGGCCGAAACATAAATGATCCCAAATTTAAAAAAAACCAAACGACCCAATCACCGACAAAGGGTGGGTGTTGTGGGGTTTTGTACTGCGTTCATGATAGTTTTTACTGAATGAAAAACACCACAACACCTGCCCCTTGTTTGTGATTGTTGATCATTGGAACACTGTTTATTTTGGTTAAGAGTGGTTGGTAGTACCTTTTGTTATCATGTGTGATCTCGGAGCACAGCCTGCCCATAGAGACATGTTTTTTTGACGGCCTGCTTATGAGGCGGACAGCTAGCGGATCGTGAGGAAATATCAGATGAATGGGATCATTTATGTTTCGGCCTAAAAAATTGCTGATACAACCTTTAATGTGCAAAGTAAACAAGGTACAAAGTAAATAAAGTGCAAAGTAAAACCGGAAAAGTGATTCCAGAAATTATGTTAGAGGACCAATCACAGCCCTTGGGGAGGGCTCTCCGTGTCTACGTACAGCACTTTACGGAGTAGTATAAACCAGCCTTAACTCCACCTAGGTGACTTTTACTGGGCTCAAACCAGCCATCATCCACACACACTCCAAGACAGTTTTTTGTTGTTGTGTTTATGTCAGTTGTTTGTCATCCCCTGTGCCCTGTACCACGAACCTCGATTAGTGGGTTAGAAAGGTATGTCGAGCTCAAAGTCTGGCATATAGCTGTGTCACGAAAGTCGATCTCTTTTAGCGTCGCTGTATCGCTGGATCTATCCAGTTTTGTAAAGGTGAGTAAAATGATGCGATAAACGCCCCTTTCACGTGAACGTGCATTGAACCGAAAACCGGAAAACCTGGCTCCACTAAACGAATCCTAAGAAAGCATTGTGGTACCGTTGAACTGATCGCGGGTTGCATCTCAGTCGAGCCAGGTTTTCCCAAGAAAGCCTGGGTATGTTCAGCGAGGTTCGTGGTACAGTGCACAGGTGTTGCCTTGGAAACAACAGGGTATTACGATAGCTCTATTGAATGTTCAAAGATGACTGCATTGTTACACGGCTTTGTATTCTTCTTTTTGCATTCCAACAGCCTTGGAATTATTTTATAATTAATTTACCCATTTACTTATTTCCCTCGCTCCATGTGAACCCAGCCACTGAAAAATATAGAACGTCTGACTGTATATTGAGCATCACATTTAAGAAATTCACTTTGGGGGGGGAGAAGCTGTGAGACAATGTAATTAACCTTAAGGCCAAACTGTCTTTGGGTTGAAATTGGAAGTTTCTTGTTTTATTTAAGAAATAAGATATGGAGGCTGAATAATGTAGGGCTGTAGAGATGCATAATGAGGCGTAGGAAGCGTCCATGGATGCAGGGGGGAAAAGGAGCCCTCTCAGCAGGAAGAGAAGGGGGAATTTCAATCAGCGCCTCAGGATACCGCTCAAATATTCAGACCAGCCCTAAACTATTCCTATTGTATATTAAACGCTAGTGGCTAGCTTGATGGCCATAATCAGTGGCGCAAAAAGTGGGTATGCACTATGCGCCGCATTAGGGGGGAGCCACACAAGGGGGGCTCCAAGGCGATGGTCCACGTTGACGATCGCGAGACCGTTGGCGGCTGTTGGGGCGCTACAAGTTTTTGCTGCATACCCCCCTGATACCGGGTAGTTGTGCCCCTGGCCATAATGGTTAGCTTGATGGCTGCTAATAACTGTAAAAGGCAATGGTATGCCGGCGGTTTAAGAGCTTTTAGGTGCTCAACGAAATAATTACACAACATCCAAACCATGATTCATTCAATTACCATTTGCACAAACGGTTTGTGATGTAATGATCATATTCTGCTATAAGAATACGACATAGCATTTAAATATATGACAAGCTATAGGCAAAACAAGCTGTGATTCAAATGTAAACTCAGAAATCATTCATTTCTGAGTCATAGTAACAGTTCCCTTGGGTTGTGTACATTCAGTTAAATTAGCAACTATTTATGTTCTATGCTTACTATATTGGAGTTAATATGTTATTACACACTTAATACTATACTAATATATTAATTGTATAATTTGTATAATGTACATTTGTATAATGTAATTCTAATAATATTAATTTGCTTGTTTATTGCATACACATTGTTCTCTAGTTACTTTCACTTTTTATTACGCTTTCTTCCACCTAATCAGTAACACTGTTATAACACAATTTTAACTCATCTTGAGTTTTTATATTTAATCTGGAACATGTCTGTATGACTTCAACTGATGCCTGGCTACCATTGTATTCCCCCAAGACACACCTTTATCAAAGTCTGGGATTCTCAATACAGCCTTCTTTATGATTACTACACCCAGGACAAGATCAAGGGCTTTTAAAAAAGAGCTGTATTATCACTGAGTGAATAAATTCAAGTCATTATGTGGTACGTTTACCTCACAAGAAAATGCAACAGATGATGAAGGTCTAAAAGGTATGTTATTTTCCCCCCATGAAGCCAACCATTATTCTTGCAAAAGTCTTGAATGCATTCAGTCTGTGTACATCTCAAGAAATATTTTATGCAGTTTCACTGTTTTAGAATATTGCATCTTGTTTTTGGGGTTAAAAGAGTGAGCCATTATGTTATTTACATTTGATGTACTCCACATATAAATAACAATATAAATAAATAACAAACACAGAGTACTAATTAAATAAATTATCATTACAAATATATTTAATTTTTTAATAAATGAAATAAGGTTCCAGGCCGTACATTGCATTCACATTGTAAAAGCACAATGCTAATCGTGCTCTCCCTAAGACAATGCCGGGTCTGCATGCTCACAGCCCAGCTCAGAAGCATGCAGCAATCGGGCCCGATGCTGAGACAGAGTGCTCTCTCTCTTGCTGTCTCTCTCCCATCATCCCTTCCCCTGCCTTACCAGCGCCTGCTCTGAATCCTTGGCTCTGTCTGATAAAATATTTAAGATCCTCCATGATTAAAGTGCATCCTCCTCACCTTGGCAGAAAATCCATTAACCCCCGGGAGAATCAATTCAATTGATTTCAATGATATAGGCTGGAAATTGTGCATAGGGGAGGGATGTGGGCACAAGGTGAAGGTGTAGAGAGGGGCAGGGTAAAGAGTAGTAGTGGTGGGGCCGGAGGATATGAGGGAGAGGAGAAAGGAATACGATGGGGAGGGGGTGGGGGTAGTAAGAGGTAAAAACTTTCCCTGCTCTCTGATCCTGCTGCACGCTGCAGTTAAACAAAGCATCACTCGTGGGGCACATTGTTGCTGGCATGTCTTAGAAGGTGTAGCGCCAAGAGCAGTGCCTTGTCATGAGAGTGTGTTCCTACTGCACGTCGCAGTTAAACAAAGCATCACTCAGTACAGAGAATGGCTGGGAGGAGCTGGGGCAACACAGAGGTGTCGCCCCAGCTCCTCCCTTCTGTACTGAGCAACTCATGCCTTCACCCACCAGCAGGAAGTACCTTTCAACAGATGTGTCAAATGGGTGCCGGCTATAGAATGGTTCCTGTGAGCACTACATCCCCTCACCGTCACTGTTACCATAGTGATGGGACAACACACATTCCTGACAACATACATTTATATCGTTGCACACACTGCACAAGTTTAGGGAAATGTGCCTGTGTGGATTTTTCTGCGTAATGCCAGTCGCTCTTCTAGTAAAGCGTGTAATTTTCCCCCCGATATTGTTTACAGTGAGGGAAAAACGAGTTATATCTATAGCTACCCTCAGAGGAACACTAACTTACATGGGGCCTTTATACAGCATGAGTATTCATTTGTCTCATTCAATAACATCGGTACTCTATACATAGCAGACAGAGCAGGAACAGCCTTACCCATAGAATATCCATCTAGTTGCTTGTTATTGTAATGTTATCAGGTGTAGCAAGTGATTTGCATTTCTTTGCAACACAAAACAACTACTGGTGCATAGTGTATTGTGAAAATAGGTGTAAAAGGAAGGTGTGAAGTGTATAAGGATCTGTTTTGTACACGTTTTAATTATTATTATGTTATGTTATGTTAAGTGTACAATCTGCAGAATGCTTTGTTTCACCGATATTGGAATATTCCTTCCAATATCGATTTTCGTCATTGTTGCTATTTTAAGCATGTACCATTTTGTCTAGGACTACGATACAATCATTCATCCTGTTCCAACATACCATGTTGGAGTCATGTTTAATTATTATTCCCTGGCTGAATATTAATAAACCCTAGGGGCTGTTTGACCATTCTGTGTGCTTTGAATTTGTTAGATTTGGACAATCGTGCTGAAAAAGATTGGACAAAAGGTATCTTTACCAAACCACTCCTTTCATTATCTTTCACTGACCTGGGTCTAGTTGTAAATAGTATCACCTAGATTGACTTGAAGCTTGTCACGTTTAAAGGCATTAGAATATTTTTCCATATTCCTATTTCCTATTTTTTAACACAGCAACAATTCTAACAATGGCCAATCTGAGCTCCAATAAAGAGAAGGTTAGAATTTCCCCTTGTTTTAAAGAAAACCAGGTGATAAGGATGTCATGAGCAGTCAAGTAGAGTCGCTTGTAAACAGCGCTGAATAGCCAAGTGTCAGGTGATGCGGATTCTTGAAGATGTATGATTGCGTTTAAACTTTAGGTAAGTGGTACTCAAACTATGGTACGGTACGAGTGGTATGTGGTGATGTTCTAAGAAAAGAATCCATGAAACCATCGCATTTCAAACATAATAAAAGACAAACCAATTGATTTTTCCTAAGAAAACGGATTGGAGCAGTCAGTCCACAATTCAATAGTCAGGAGCAACATCATTGCACCCCACGTCTGAAATGCCTTCAGGGGACTTCACTGTTGGTGAGCAGGAGAGTTTAACAGAATTGTCGTGTGATGAAACATTGAAACGTCTTCTTTTGGCGCTTTCGGACAATGTTGTGTGCTTTCTCCTTTATTTGGACCACATATCACTATGAGAAAGGCTTCTCTTCACTTGCCATCATGAAAAACGAAATACACAAGCAAGATTGATGCTGAGCCACACCTGAGACTGAAGCTGACCTCGATTGATCCAGACATTGCAGGACTGTGTTCGCAGAGGTCGGCGCACCTTTCTCATCAGGCTTATGGAAGTTCAGGTGGCCAACTTTTAATATTATTTGTATTTAGCCTGACATTTTTCCAACAGGTTGTTGGTAAACAGTTGTTATTCTTAGAGTTTGTGTGTGTGTGTGTGTGTGTGTGTGTGTGTG
Source organism: Gadiculus argenteus (assembly GCA_900302595.1). Taxonomy (NCBI): domain Eukaryota; kingdom Metazoa; phylum Chordata; class Actinopteri; order Gadiformes; family Gadidae; genus Gadiculus; species Gadiculus argenteus. The sequence continues at coordinate 5,708 of OMLJ01001205.1, read as the reverse complement.
TGTGCGTGTGTGCGTGTGTGTGTGTGTGTATGAATGAAGAACAGTTGTTATTCTTAATGTTCTCACTTGCTGTGTGTATGTGTCAGTTTTAGTGCTACCACTTTGTACAACTGACAACAGTTAACAATAAATAATATTATTTTGAAGAATAAATGTCCTTCCTACATGAGCTGTGTGGTAGCTGAATAGGGCTCCAGGCCTACGCTATTGTATTTCTGTTATATTTTATAACATCAGACATAATGGTGGTACTTGGGGAGACAAATATTTTCTGAGGTGGTACGCGATATAAAAAGTTTGACAACCACTGCTCTAGGTCATAGCCATCAAGTAAGATACAGATTATGATTCAAAATCGTCTTCTCTAGAGGCGTGTGTCCGTTCTGCTGGAGAAACATGGTGGTGCAACATGGCAGACTCCGTGGAAGAGGGGGCGCTCCCTACGCAGGGATAAAGCTCCGTACGTAGGGATAAAAATGATTCTTGTTATTTTCATGGGATTATACACTAATTAAAACTTATTTAGGAATATTATATTCCACGAATGCCAAATCCGTTCCACAAGATGCCACTAACTTCTACCCTATTAAAGTGCACCATTCAAAACAACGACAGATAATTACAGAAAGAGACAAAATGTGCTTTAAATTATGGATTTAATTCTCTCTCAAACTATATGTCAGCTAAAAAATATGCTTTTTCAAGTCTATTTGAAAACTGCTTTTGATTGTCTGATGAATCTTTATTTTATTTCAAAGCTCCAGTCTAATCATCTGTGCTCATTAGGAAGCATCTGTGTGTTGCTTAACAGTTCATGCCGTGGTATATGTACAATGTAAGATGTCCATGCATATATATATTTATTGTCTGCTTCACACAGACTGGTGGGCTAAGAGTTGGCTAGACCTGCAGCTCACTGCTCTGAGCTTGGTGTAGGTTGGATGCCTACACACTTGCACACCACACACGCACATGGGTTGCACATCTGCACATAACTCATTCCCATACACACAATGCACACACACACTGGCTGGTAAAACCCACACATCATACAATATCATTCACACACATGCACAATCACTCACACACACATACTACACTCACACACCTGCCATACGCGCATCCTCAAATACATGCACTGCACTCTACACACGAGATGATGCACACGAGAGGTTGATATGCCCAACGGACACACACACACACACACACACACACACACACACACACACACACACACACACACACACACACACACACACACACACACACACACATACACTCTGGTAAATAGATAAAGTAAAGGCTCAGGAGCATTTTCAGGACTTTGTAAAGGTGAGATTCAGTTGTGAATGGCTTTCCTTTGTGAAACCACCCTGGCCATATTGTCTGGCAGCAGGCAAAATGTCAACTTGTATTTGAGCTCAAGCAATAGCAAAGGCACTTCATGTTACATTTACCATTACCACAGACAATACAGAGGAACAGACTTTGGGAGCAGCACATTCAATTAGGCCATCAAAAACCAAGTCATGTATTTACTCAAGTTTATTTTTTTAATTAAATTACTATTCCAGTCTCTCCTGTGCTCCGACACAGACCTCATCGGCAGATAGACAAAAGCAGTCAGCTTGTTATTATAACATCTATTTTCCATGAGTGAGCAGCAGCATGCATTATAGAGCACAGCCTCTCCTTGTGGATCGTCTTCTCAGACAGAAGGACTCCTGATAGCACCCCCTCACTGACCTGTCTAATGAAGAGGGTTTCCCCAGCTACACCAGGAGACCCCACGCCAGTCCTTGAGCCCTCATACTCCCGGAAGAAATCTGGGTCTCCAGAAAGAAATAAGGCCTAAGCCCTGACAGAGACACAACGTAAACATACAAGCACAAGTCAAGACTAACTATTATAGCACTCTTTTAAAATATGTATCTGTTTTTTTGTTGTTGTATGAAATTATATAATGTTCCTTAAGTTTTAATAATACAATTATGAGCTATAAATGTGCTCAATTAGAATATTGTATTTTTATTCTGATTATGATTCATTTATTGATCCTGGGGATATTAGTTACTGTTACAATAAGGAGAAATATGTACAAAATAATGTCTGAATGTAAATATGTAAAATGTTCACATGAAAATGTACATGATAATGTACATATTGTAATTATCTATGTACACATTCATATACGTTAAACATACAAAACTACAAACTGTCTATTATGCGTATTTCTTGTTGAATGGTATAATTTTCTTACAATATTTATATGGGTTAATTCCAGATGACGACATGCTTTAAGTAAGGGATAATGTCCAAAGAGGTGTCCGTTATCAGAAATAAATGGACGACGCGGAGGCGTGAACGGTTGCTTCCGCAAAGTCCAAGCCGGCGAGGTCTGTACTCCTTCCCTTCAGTAAAACAAGAAACTTTTTGACAGAAAAGTATTTCATTAAATGGAGCATGATCATGGGACATGATCATCAAACAGCGATTTGCAAAGCATCTGAAATTAGACAATGGGTGTACATGATCCTTACAGGGAGACTTTCCCATTGTGGGGCGTAACCACAAAGGAAAAAATGTGAGTGGAATGACCATCGTGGAGAGTTAAGGGTTGTATCAGCGATTCTAGGCCAAAACATAAATGATCTACTGGTTAACTGGATGAAAAACTCCACAACACCCACCCCTTGTCGGTGATTGGTTGGAATACTATTTATTTTGGTTTTGAGTGGTTGGTTGTATCGTTTGTTTTTGTGTGTGATCTCGGAGCACAGGCTGCCTACAGAGTTTGTTTGACGGCCTGCTTATGGGACGGGCCGCTAGCGGATCGTGAGGAAAGATCAGATGAATGGGATCATTTATGTTTCCACCTAGAATCGCTGATACAACCTTTAAGGGTTGGCCATGGCTGAAGCCAGCCATGGTGGTCAAGTAAACTTGCAATACACCATGGTGGGACGTGGACATGTCTAAAAGGATGCAAGACAACTAAATAACACAATCCACACAATAAAGAAGTCTTGAGATTGCCATGGTCTTAGCATCGTGGCTATTGTGGCAAGCAATGCAACTCAAACTAACTTAACAATTTTCATCTGGATAGAGGAAGGGAGCTATCTCTAGGTGCAGGGAAAATGTATACAAATGCCTTTTAAATTAAGGTTATATCATTGGTAAATAATTAGATCTTTGAGATTAATTGTTCCACTACAAGTGTCCGTACTCCAGCAATCGGATGCTTTGTTCTTCATGTAGTAGTGACATCTGCTTGTCTGACTCTGACTGGTTTTGTTGTATCATTTTGGATGCTGTTTTAGGTGGACTCTCCTGGTGCGAGCATCTCTGCAGCTAACCACCTTGGGCTATAAGCTGTCAACTGGAGTGTTACAATACTCAGGGGTCTCGCTGGTCAGCTTTGGCCTTTCCATAACTGCTTTGGCACTAGTACAGACTTGATGTTATATGGCTAAACTCCCATCAGCCCTCACATTTGTACTGGGGGCCATTATCCAATGCACCTGTTTTTGGTATACTGTGTCTTGTGAAGGCTGGTTTCAGTTTGTGTCTCACAGCAGAGGTTTTTTTGCAGTGAAGCTTGTCAAGCTCGCTATCGGGCTCTCTGCTTGTGCTTTTCTATGCCCATGTGACCTGCATGGAATCAGGTGAGGTTGGGACGATGGTTTTCTAACCCTTGATTATGATATCATTCATCTGTAAAAGTTTATCTCAAGCCTAAATGCAACTCGTTATTGTTCCACTGATGCAATTATCTGATAGACTCCAGCTACAATGTTGTTTAGTTTTTCCTTTTCTTGCAATCCTTCATCCAGAATAGTGTGTTTTTTTATTTACTGCATAGACGCATTTAACTTTTGCACTATTGACAAGGCACTTTTTATGATCCTTTGTAATAAGTTCCCCCATATGTTCAAAGCCGTTTGTATTAATTGAAACTGAAGTGAAACTTATTTCCAAAATCGAAACATCTGATGTGTGTTGTCTTTTCTACTGCGCTATAGAGCATTAAGACAAAAAGTAACACAACCAGTGACTTAATAATAGAAAGTAGCAGCCAGAAGCAGTTCTTGTGTAGAACAAAAGCAACACTATTATGAAACACAGACAGTGGAATTGTCTGTGGCTACAAACGGTAGACTGAAAACTATATTTGCACTTACCTAACTAAAGATACTGGCATGTTGTTTGAGGTTATATTGTCAAACCATTTCTGCATTTCTACATCAACATGGTGCACATGTGCACCGCACACACCTCAGCAGCATGGATGGAAAACATCTAAGGGGAAATAGTGTACTGTGATTATCCATTTTAAAGCTTTGTGTGGGCTGTTTTTAACTCTCTCTCTCTCTCTCTCTCTCTCTCTCTCTCTCTCTCTCTCTCTCTCTCCACCTGACCACCCACCCCTCCCCAATTCCCCATTATCAAGAAAAAAACAACATAGAAACCACAGCAGCCATTTGTAGATAATAAGACAAACATTAAGCTAGCATCGCTGTGCTAGTCATCATCAGCAGAAACCACATGAAGTCACATGGCTCAACACAGTGGCTATGTCCAAGACGAGATACAGCTCAAGCTAATGGTGTTTTTTCTATCTCTCTCCATGTATCAGAACAGGAAACAACAATGGTATGATTAGAAGAATGAAAGGCAGGAGCTGTATCCCTGGAGGACCTGAGAGGGCCAAAAGAGGCTAGCCATCACCCCGCTGTATGAGCAGTAGTACCATGCTAGAAGAAGGACAACTAGAGTTGTATTTTCTGACCATGAACTCATAAACAAGAACTCATAAACATGAACTCATATGGATCAAGAACTCATAAGCAATTACTATTCATTTAGGAGGCGCTGTTCTCAAAAGCGATATGGAGTGAATTCAGACACAGGCCGTAATGGAGTATGGGGGACAAGGTTATCCTGCTCAACTGTTTGAACACAGTTTGGCTGGGACTCAAAGACCTTAAATACATTATCATGAGCCCAAATTGACAGATAGCTAGTGCTGACTATGAATATATCATGGGAAAACCAACACAGGCATAAAGAAATGCATGATGGAAACAACACAAAATATTGATAATGTTGGTATTACAATTTTAAAACAGCATAGCAAAATAGCAAATAGCTGCGTCACATGTTTATCAAAACACGTTTCAATTAAATCCAAGTGTCATTGTTAGAGTAAATATTGATCGAGAAGATCAACATCAAAGAAAACACCAGATAAACAGTTTGTTGTCTGTGACTCATTTAGTAGGCCAAGCTTTGATTCACTTTAGCCTGCCTTGATTTGCGATAAGCTAGCCTCCTCAAAGTGAATCCAATATAAATCTCAGAGATTCCCTAAAGAAGGACATGCATGAGGTTTACTTTAAAATTACTTTCAAACCAAAAATCAATCATCCCAGATTGGACCGAGGCTAACAACTTCAGCGTTATCGTTATCGCACAGTAGAGTAGCATTAAATCACTATATCTGTGTTACGCTATCTACTGTTTAACACAGTACAATACAAAATACAGTATATCTGACAGAATGTGTATCATACTCCTCTTCTTTTGTTATTGGAGGGGGTTGCTTGTTCGATTCCCTGAGCTAAAACAGTCTGGTTGTAGCTGGGCCAGCTGTGATGATCCTCATTCTTCTGAAATCTAGGCTTTGATCAGAACCCCCCGAACAC
>OMLJ01001203.1:0-10513 GCA_900302595.1 Gadiculus argenteus | reverse complement strand
ATTTAAAAAAAAAAAATTTTTTTTTTTTTTTTTAATTTTTAATTGAATCGATTCATAAGATTGCTGAATCGATATCGAATTGCAGGGAAAATAATTGCAATTAATTGCTGAATCGATATTTTTACCCAGCCCTATTGGCGAGGCATTGCGATACCATGCATATGGTGATTTATTGCAATATATAATTTAATTAAAAATCCTATATATCATATTGATGACTCCAAAAAAGTTGTATTAAAAAATTTCCGTTCCACATAATTTTGGTATTTGCAAAATACACACATCGGATAGTTATGTTGTTATAACTCTAGTTCTATGATTGTAAGCATAGACGTCTAGGCTTCGCCTAATGGGCTTGTCCAGTCTGCGCACTCGTGGGCACTGAACATTTCAGCTATGCACCAATCAACATGGGCCTGTCCACATTCACCACGGCACCGTGGATATAACGCGGCGCACCGCAGCTTGTCCTAGATAGACCTACAATCAAAAAAGTTGATTTATCATGGCATAGCTAGTGTTCCATTTCATGTAGGCCACACCCTCTAGGCTAAGTGGAGCACGATCACTGTACTGCCGCTGGACCCAAGTTACAAAGGCCAAAGTCACCGGGCACATCAGACTCAAATCAGAAGTAGTAGACTTGATAGATGACTGGTTCAAGCAACTGCTGAACAAAAAGGATGTATGAGTGCTACTGCGCGCGTTATATACACGGTGCCATGTTGATCGGTGAATTGCTGACATTTTCAGCCCGTAAGGCGAAGCCTAGAAATTGAAATGAACTGAAATGTAGATGCTATAACATATGCGTAGGAGTATATGTTATATATGTATACCGATAACATAAACTGTTTATATTGTTTGAACTGTTTGTATTAATATTTATTCCAAAATGAGTATAACTTTTGACTTGAACGAGGACCATGTAGTTTAGGGACAAAGCAACGGATATTATGGTACCAAAAAATATCATTTGTATTTGCAATACAAGATCAATACTTGCGTAAAGATGACACACATATTTGTGACACGTTCCATATTTAATAAACAATTTCAGTACTTGGTGCCAATACAATACTTAGAATGCTATACTATAATTCTCATGGGTTTTCACTTCTATATCTATTAAGATTGCATATCGGCATGAAATGCTGCATATTTTCAAATGGTTGTTATTTAATATCCATTGTAACTTTTGTTTTTCAGGCTCTGCTACTAGATGAATCCAGTGAGAAGGCCCTGTTCAGGAGGGGGGAGGCCCTGGTGGCCATGAAGGAGTTTGACCAGGCCAGAGAAGACTTCCAGCAGGTTGTTCAACTGTATCCTGCCAACAAAGCCGCAAAGGCCCAGGTGAGGCTTGAGCTGGTGGAACCTATTTCAAGTCCAACGCTGAGGCGAGACTGAAGACGTTGTCAAATTAATTGAGGAATTGTGAACTGTTTTCTAACTGCTCTGCATGTCCCACCCAGCTGAGTCTCTGTCAGAAACACATCAAAGACCAGCGCGAGAAGGACAAGCGTCTCTATGCAAACATGTTCACCAAGTTTGCTGAGAGGGATGCTAAGGTGAGCAACGTGGAGCTCTCTACCCTCCCCAACCTTTAGGTGGCAGTATATAGTGCATTTTAATTAGGTATCACACTGCTTCAATACTTCAATTAATGGGTTGAATGTTTGGTTTTAACATGTTTGCTGTTTCTTTTCTTATTTTGACACAGAAGGAGGCAGAGAATGTCACGGTTGAGAGCAAGGAAACGGTTGGTGAGATGGAGGTTGAAAACGGATCTCGGGAGTAGAACGTTCCAGCCCCCACTCTGGGCCTCTGTGATCCAAGCAGCCGTTGGGGCGTGTGTGTATGTGGATTTTTTTAATGCATGACTGTGTGTCAATGAGGTCTGACTGTGGAGGACTGAATCAATAAGACTCCCTGCTTAATTTCCCACTGGCTTTTTTTTTTTGTTGGGTTTTTTTTTCAATTTTTTCATGTTTTTGTCTGTGAATGCCATGGCAGCTAGTCGGTTAGGCTGTGTTTCATGTAGCTGTTGGCACCCCTGGGGACTTAGGACTCATGTTGTCGCATCATTAAAACATGCAATTTTTACTGTTTAGTTGGGGGATACGGAAGCATTCAGATGATCAAAATTGTCCCTCCGAATCCTACATGTCAAGGTCTTAACTGGGAGAGAGGGATTACCTTCCTCTCTGTCACTTCCTGGTGTGAATCCCACGATGATACCCTTTTCCATGGGCCTTCAGATCAAAGTCTTGAACACCTTGTGCGTGTGGTCTTGCGTGTAACCGAGTGTGTATGTGTGTGTATATAGCAGCACTGCGTATCTAAGGAGTAACATGCATTCAATAACCTGGGTGAACTCTCCCAAGTTACAGCTACCTTAAATGCTACAACTCCTGTATAGCTGATGGGCTACATGACTGTTGTTTTTTTCATTTGGAAACTGTAATCGGATGTCATGTTGTGCTTGTGACTTCTGTCTTGTACCTAAATGGTAATTGCATTGATTTACTTAACTGGAATATGTGCGTTGAAGATGTGTGAAATAAAGTCACTTCTCCAGGACATATAACACAACTTGGTTTCCTAGTGTATTATATAGCTAACGCAACCGTTTTCTGATTATGCATGAGAAATGTTTATGTTTGGGTGTTGGATATAAGATCAGCATATGATTTTTAAAAGGTTTAACTTTTGTAATTTGAATTGTAGTTTGTAAAAGTTAAAGATTTAACGTGCATCTCTAATGGTACGAATGATAATGTCAACATGATTGGGGGTATGTTGCTGGCCCCTTGGCACCAACAACACAAACAGCTCGGGTTGTATATATTGACTGATGGTGTACAAAATCGTTAGCTATTTCCAATAGGAAGAATGACTTAATCAGCGACACATTTATTGAACACACATTTAGCAAAAAAAACTAATCAATACTAATGCTCCACGTCAAGTGGCCACAACAAGACTCACACAAAGCAATGTAGCAGCCATCTAAATCCCAAGGCAATATGAAGCAAACATCGCTAGGATATGATGGAGTAGCAATGAGCAATGTTTCTTATCCTTTATAATTTCTTAGGTCTTGCACTAAATGCTTTTCAGCACAACTGGTGACAGTAATTTTGACAAATAGCATTGGTACGGCTGTATAAGTGACACCGGTACACCAGACCGGTATGATCCTACCCTATGGTCCTAACCTTGTATTAAATATATCCTCCTTGGAAATCAACTTTCAAAGGGCTCTGATTCAACAGCTATAAGGGACAGATTGTCAGTTGGCCTCCCAACTGGATCTTTGTTGGGCAATATGGTTTATTTATTAATCTACATTTCTGCATCATGTCATGAAGGAAGTCACTATTTTAAGGTGAAGGTTAAAGGGTAGGCTGCCTTTTCCTGTAATAAATAAGTTAGAACATTGATAAAATATATAGTTAGGGTCTGTCTTGTGTTGTCCTGTGGTGGAGGGTAATATGGGCCTGGACTAAACTGTCTATGTGCAATGGCCAGAGGGGAGATAGCCATGATAGGATTAGTTCCACTTCCTGTCATATGGGTCTGCCTAGGAACACAGAGGCTGCGATGGAGGCTGGGGGTGGATGTTCTGAGGAGAAGTGGTTACTGTGTTCATGGCACTTTTGGGTTAAATTATACAAAACAGGTAGGAATACACCTGGGCTTTCTGCCACCAAAACAGCCTTGCCCCTCCTTTGTTTGATTTGCAGGCACCTGCCAAGCTCCACTATATGAAATATATATAGTGTATAGTAGTGTGTATATATATATACACACACTATATGTTACGTCTGAATTTGTAACCACAAATGACAGGTCTGAACTAAATTACCGTAGTTAACCGTTGTTGTAGCCTGTTGTAGCCTGAGAAACAATGTTTGGGGTTTATTGTAGCGCAGATGCTATCTGCAGCAAGCATATTTTTTAAGACAGCCATAAAGGATAGGCACAGTTCATAGCACAACCCTGGATTATACGTCCTCTTCACTATTCAGCGTGCTATATCAAAAGGTGTCAGGTGTATTTTGTGTCAGTGTGTGTGCATGTGATCCCCCATGTTGTATTGGTTGGCCTGGTATGGCTCTCAATGGGCAACCGATATCAATTCATGTCTGAGCGTCTCTCTTTACAACTCTCACAACAACTCTCTTCACATCAAATTGTGTTTGATGTGAACGGTCTGATAGAGGTATGTGTTGATGTAAGATAAAAGTCAATTTATTACATACGCCTGGAGGGTGTCTGATGTGGAAAGCCAAGATACCATCACTTCTGTGTTCATCATAAGTTGTTTTTAAATAATTAAAGCTGCAGTATGTACCTTTAGCTAAGCCAGGAGCTCAGCTCATTGGAAATTCAGAGGGGCTGCTCTTTTTGTGTTATACAATTGTATACCATTAGGCTTGTCAACTGACATTCTGACAAGTTTAACCTTTATCCCCTGATAAAACATTAATTCAAAGAGATGATGGTTATAAAATGATGGTGTCTGTCAGTCTGGTCTGTCTGGTGTCTGTCTGGTGTAATATTAAGTCAACAAGTAGGCCCCAATTGGTATGAAGGCAAACCTGTATAATGCTTTATTAAATATCATACATCAACATTTTAGGGGTAGGCTACTAGAGAATCAGATGATCCTGACCCCCAGGATCACATTTCACCTTTGTTCGCAGTCAGCAATTACTTCTGTGACAATCTGACGTCAGACATTCACGGAAGTGCAGAAGTCCTGCCTCCAGGTGTCTTAGCCCCCAAACAAACGTTATTTTGTTGTAATGTTTTAGTTACTCTGGTCTACCCCTTGGCTTACTCTGTAGCTCATGTTACTGTGTTGTTATGTCTTGGTTAGTCAGCTGTAGGCCTTAGCTGCCGTATAGCCTCTTAAGTTATATCACTTTATAACTTGAGAGGCTGCACAGTGCAGAGCCTGTGAGTGGAACCTGACTAGTCCTGTTCCACCTCTAGGTCTAGCCCCAACCCCGGCTCAGTTCCAGCCCCCACCCCACCCCAACGCAATCATACAACTTGGTTGCGGAAGTTCGAGAAGCATCTAATTGCATGCCAAGGAAAGAAGTAGGAACAAATAAACAACAAATAAACCTAACCCTAAACCCTAAACCTAACAATAACCCTCACTGTAAGGGATGACACCCCTGACCCTGCATTCCACGTAGCCCAAGCACCAGCTGACAAAGCTGCTGTAGGAGAGATACCTTCACGCCTGAATGGAGAGGATCTATTACCAATCCAATTTAAAATGGTATTTGCTGTGTGTATATACTGCTTCTATAAGAAATGTGTACTTTTGCAAAAGAAATCTATAAATGTTATCTATAAAAAAATTTGGGGTCATGTGGTATAAAGAAACCTCACTGTTGTGTGTTCATAGTCCACTCTAAGGATATTGTTTATGTTCTGCTGCGTGGTATACAAATTCCAGCAGTTGGGCTCTAGGCCTCGATGGTGGACCATGCATGTAAGGGGCACTGGAAGCTTCTTCCTTCATCTACAACTTAATAAGAAAAATAAGTGCTTAACAAATACAGCTTTATAATAAAGCAAATTACTCTTGAGGCAACAACACTGGAAAGGGAATATAATTGATCCAGGAAGCAACATGTATTTTAAATACATCAAATAAAAAAATAAGTGTTAAAATAGATTATATAAAACAGCATGTTCCACGGAAAGGACAATGTACAGCGAACAGAGCGATGCAATATTAAATATGGCCAGTCAACGAACACACGGTTGTTACCGTGATGTAGCCTACAGATATTAGTTAGTATATAACATAGGAAATATAACATAGCGACAACATAACCCCGCAAGAAACATCCTGCTCTTGGGCTGGTGCTTCGGGTCGATCCGATTGTTCGGAGTGAAATGCCGACAGACCTGCAAAATGTTTAACCAATTACAACAGAGTGGTTCAGTGACCAATTACAGCTTGGCTTTTTGGGAGGCCTTAAAGCTAGTGCTTTTGGGAGTCTGAAAGTGGTTCTGCAGAAATGAACAGTGCGAAATTAAGATATATTTTTAACATTAAGGCATACACATATATTCTAGTAATACCCCCAAATGAAATAAGTAACCACAAAAAAATATATATGACCCCTTTAAAACATATTTAACATATTTAAAAACAATATATGGTAGCTTATAGATTAAAAGAATAGTTATATAAATAGCAGTTTTGCGATACATGGCGTAATCAATACAAATCTTGAGATCAGTCAAAAGAACCTAGGCCTAAAAAAAAAATAAAGTTTGGTTCCTGTTGGTTGTCAGTTGAGGTCATGGGTAGGTAGGGAATTTATTTTATTTTATTTTATTATTTTATTTTTCCAGTGGCAGCGAGGATTATTTTTTTACAGCAGCAATGGATACTCCCATCATGTTGTATGCTGTATTTGCGTTTTTTGTGGGGTTTTTTTTTTTCGTTTTTTTTCTTCTTCTTCCCCAAGCTCATAAAATAATTTGGGTCGCACATAAATTGACAGGGTCGGTCGGAAACCAGAACCAAATACGTTTTAGGCCCTATTTAGTGGAAGGTAGTTCTACCTGAGGAGAAATGGGTGCAGCCTGCATCGCTAAACTCCTCCCTCCGCGGATCAGCGCCTCGCTCTGTGCGGGTGTGTGATTTCAAGCCCATTCTGCTCACTTGTTTGTGCCGTGTGGGTCTCCTGAAGCGCAACGAGATCACAACGCTGGTGGAATCGCTCGGAACAACTGCGTGTTGGAGACAAAACAGTATTAACTTACGTTTCTGGAGATGGCGTTCAGTAAGCATAATTGGTTTTCGTAACATTAGAAGTACACGGGACAACGAGAAAGATGGACTTACCCTCCGAGAGTCCCACTCCACGGAGTTCTCCGGCGGTCACCAGTAGTTTGACCTCACCATAGTAGTTGGAGCGGGTCCAACGGATCCTGGTGGTGGGGTTGTTTCTGGCTGAACAAGTGGCAATCGGATTGATAAACGACTCTACACTTCTCGGGAGAGGAGCAAAACAATGATGATGTCGGTTCTACCCTTGAAGAAATTGAGACGCAACGGCAGATATATATTTGGAGCGATCCTGGTCGTGGGGATTGTCGCAGTCTTCCACGAGTTCGTCGCTGCAAATACATGGGGCAACCACCACCACCGTAAGTTGGGGTTGCAGCTCTTGGAGGGGGGTTTAGCAACAGGTTGCCTGAACAAGTGTCCGCCTTTTTGTAGCTGTACCGACTCAAATAGACTAACGCAAATGAACAGGCAAAACTTGTTGATTTTTTTTAAATGTAACCCAGACGGCAGTTTGACATTTGGTAGAAACCTGATGTAGGGAGCAAGTGATGGTTAACGTACAGTATGCAGATGATGGTTTACCCAACCAGCAGGAAGTGCCTGTTTTCTGCCGTCCTTGTTTCATTCAAAGATTAAATGCAATTTTAGTATATCACATAGTTCTTAAAATGTAAGGTAATATATGTTATTAAAAACATTTTATATTGTTGGAATCCCTATTGAATGGCTCCTCTTCTTCTCAGTCTAACATACAGGCTGCAATCTAAAATGTTACACTATAAACTACTGTACTGACCTAACATATTAGCCATATTAGTGAATGACTAGGTTTTGAGGTTGTCACTGAGAAATTGTAGTCCCAAATAGGTCGATTTTGAGACTGGAACAGGAACCCCTCGCTCTCCAGTCTAGCCCTTCTTAGAACTACCTACTACAGCTAGGATTGCAGTGTGCGACCACAATTGCTGTTTTGTCTTAAGAGAGTTTGGTTGGGAACCCCACCCTTATAATGATAGACCCACACACACACACACACACACACACACACACACACACACACACACACACACACACACACACACACACACACACACACACACACACACACACACACACACACACAGTGTAGGATTCTATTGGCTGTATGTGATTCTCAGCAATGTTTATTTCCAATAGACTTGAATGGGAAGGTTTTTGTTGTAGCCTACAAGAGACGCATGGCGCTGCTTAGAAATATAAAATTCCAATGGGTCTACAACTAACATATCCAGTATAGCATGGTGTTGAAAATGTGGGTGAAGGAAATATATCACTATTTCAAACTGGGAATTTTGACTACCGAAGAACATATATGCAACTGTCAACACTTTCAACATTCAAACAACATTCAAATCTGCATCAACACATGCATATTTTATCAACAGGTTTGACAGGTTAAACAAGTTAGATTGTGGTTAGACAGTGAATACAGCGACAGTTCATTAAAAGGCAGGTAGGGGTTAGGTGGTGGATAGATGGAAATATGAATATCCAAGCCACTTGCCTATTTTGTGAGATTTACAGTTTCCATCGTGGCCTAATTTCTGTTCCTCTCCCCGGCCAATGCTGCAATAGGAGGCCTTATGGAAAGGAGTCTATCGGATGGGGGGGTAAGTACAGTGACATAATGCTTTCATAAATGGTGTTTCTATTTATTTAGATGTATAGTGTTTATGAGAATACTTCTATGGTCGTCGATATTTTAAGGGCTTGCTCCGAATGAAATTCGTTGTAGACACCTATTAAGTGTCACATTGTGACACTCATTGGTATTAATCATTGATCTAGAGCAGAGTGTGACGTATGAGGAGTAAAACCTTTTGCATATAAAACATGTTTGTGTATCTAGGCAGGGGTGGGCTGCCAAAAGGGTTCGGAGCAGGATGTGACAGACCTGCGTTCCCGCTTTATAGCACAGCCTTGGAAAGCTGAGGTAAAGTATTTTTTTTACTGTGAATCAGATAGGGCCTTTATCCTCGCTTCCCATCCTTTCTAAACAAGTCGCCCATCTACCATTTAAAGTGATGGACAGCAGGATCAAAAATCTGATAAAGAACCATAACAATTCACTAAACACTACACACTTACTAAATATCTTGTCGGGTTAATGTCAAAAAGTATTTGTGCTTTGAGTGGTTAGAAAAGCGCTATATAAATGCAGTCCATTTACCATTTACCATTTATTTGTATATACATCTCAGTTTGTTGAAGAGGGATTGTAGGGTTGTGGTCCGAATCTCCCACCACCCACCCCCCCCCTTTTTTGATCCCCCTTGGGATTTGTGCATTCTGTACTTCCTCTTAGTCCAAAACACTAGCTTCATTCAGTTGGACCGTCGCCATAATGTGCATGTACAGTAATTGGTCACTGCCTGGGCCACATGAGTGTATGGTAATTTATCAATCACTTGGCTAAGCAGACAGGAAGTATAATAGGCTCCACCTTTTAAATTGGCTAAAAGGAATTCAAGGAAATCGATGGACCGAAATGACATGAAATTACATAATTTTAGCTTAATGATGCTTAAAAAACATCTTAATAACGTATAATGTAGCAAGGACAATGCTACACTCCACCTAGAGGACTTAAACTAGGCTCCTCCAGACAAGGATGTCGAGTGGTGGTCTTTGAAGACCGGTTTATTGTAAGGTTGCAGACAATGATACATGACAATGGTGCTTTTGACATTTGTCCCTGAATCTGTGCTTTGATAGCTGGTTGAACCTGTGCCTATTGTTTGCCTAAGGTGCAACAGGTGTGCAGCCTCACCCAGCAGTCTGACTCGGGCCAGGGGAGGCTGCTTAAAGCATCCATCATCAACACACACTACTACAACATAAATAGACATTGAGATTAATTAAAAAACATCTCCCACATGGGATTGAGATGGGATATTCCACCAAGCCAATTATTTTTATTCAGTATTACAATTTCCGGGGAACATTTCCGCCACGGACTGGGTGCTACGCATGCACGTATCCTTGTTTGCCTCCACACATTCAGCTCTCTTTCTTCCTCTCTTGAAAACCCTGAGTAACTTGCCCCGGCCTGTCCGCCTCCTGTGTGTGTGTGTGTGTGTGTGTGTGTGTGTTGCTCAGTCAGAGGGGTCATATTACCACCGTTTGAAGCGGTCTGGCTCACGGAGGCTGTTTAGCTGCCTGCTCGTCTTAGTTCACGTTGTTTATGCCAATATCCTCAACGATAAGTGATAATTTTTATATGATTATTAATTGTATTATGATAATAAGATGTATATTTGTTACGTATATATTTATATATCTGAGTACACTTACATTTTCATTATTCTTATGTTTTTCTTTATTTCTTTATCTATTTTTGTCTATCTGTACACATGCACTTTATTATTTTTCCACATTCCCTGTCCACGGCCTCATTGAACAAGAATCCTGGTGCTTCCAATTGCACCTGGCCACATAAATATTTTTGTTTAAATTTGGTTGAATCATCCTATGTTGAGGTCTTGCAAAATTGGGAAAATTTACATTCCATAATCCACCTCTGCCACGATCTTAGACGCTTGGATTGGGGGAGGGTGAGTTGTGTCTGCATCAACAATGCTATCTAGAACTTATCTAGAACTAATACTACTATATACTATAATCTCCCTAATGCAGCAGTAGATT
>OMLJ01001198.1:0-12008 GCA_900302595.1 Gadiculus argenteus | reverse complement strand
CCCCCACACACACACACACACACACACACACACCCACACATATACACACACACACACACACACCCAGACAAACACACACACACACACACACACACACACACACACACACACACACACACACACACACACACACACACACACACACACACACACACACACACACACACACACACACACACACACACACACACACACACACACACACACACACCATTAATGTACTTCCTTTCCTCTTCCCCACAATCCATATCCTAGAAGATTGCTCTATTGATTACAAACACCATCCGTTTAATGTCTTCAACTCGATCAGCTCATGCACACCACTCACTTGGTGAACACTGAACTTGAGGAAGCGTGTGCAGAGTGTGGGATGGAACTGGTTAATGAAGTCCTCCTCCCCTAACCCCAGTCGCCCATGGCGACCATCGCCAAATGTGTAAAGCAGCCCATTGTCTGTGGAGGAAGGCAGCAAGTGAACGGAACAAGATGGTGGGTATACATGTTCCTGTGCTGTTGAAGTCTAGCATGCTAATTCATGGTAATAAAGGCTTTGAGCTGTTGAGGTCTGTAAGGTGTGCAGGTACTTTGTTCGCCGATAAATGGAGAGGATCCCCGACTAGCGGAGGTGTTGCCATGAGGAACTCTTAAAGGAGCACTAAACACCAACACCCTAACTAAAACATTGGTTTGCATTGTAGAGGACTCCATCTGCAGGTTAAGCGTGTGCTATTGCATGCATGGCCTGTGATTGGTTGATGCCGTGACCCGGTAACCTGCTGATTAAACATTGATACAACACACCTGTCCTCTGCTAACTGAACTGAAGGAGGGTGACAGGGGCCCCAGGCAGCCCTGAAGCCCCAGAACGAAAAAAAGAAAAAAAAGAAAAAAAGTGAGCAAAAAATGTTTTCATTTTTTAAAGGCAGGGTCGGGGGGTTTGGGTCTCCTTTAACAAGTGAGAGGCGTTTCAACACGATTGGTCAAAAGCTTTAGGACATTCAAGCAAGTGACGCTCCCCTTTTACACACATTTCCGCCCTTCCCATCCGTCTTTCGACTTAGTCAAAAGTCTAATGTGTGAGGCTAGAGGTAAGTTGGCAGCATACTCAATGTGATCAATGTGGGTTTAGCATGCAAATATTCATCGCTTTGGCTCCAAAGCACAGATATATTTTCAAAACAGCCAAAATAAAAGGTTTATTAAAAACGTATTCATAAAATTCGCACAGAAAAAGAATAGGAATGTATTCTTACAGATGTGATGAAAGGCACATAACATTTTCCCCACATGCACGTGCATTGTGCGTGTGTGCTGCATCACAGTTGTGCCAAGACCCACGATACAGCACTCCTTCTTGTATTTTAATGCTTTATATGATACAACAGGACATGTGATCGCACATTGTGAAAGTAATGTATAGCTTACTGGTGATGAGAGCAGTGTGGCTCTGGCCACATGTGACCTGGCAGACGCTGCCATGGTGGAAGAGCTGCAGCGCTTTGGGCAGATCTGCCGCGAACAGGAAGGTTCCCTGGCCCAGCTGGCCGTACTGACCTCGGCCAAACGTGTACACCTCCTCCTCTGGATAACGCAGAGTAGAAGATAGAAACATAGAAGAGAAATGAAACGATGTTTGGATTACAAACTAATAATAAGTATTAATTTGTTTAATGATAGAAAGGACATTAACGATAATGCTCTGCATTACGTAATATATGCATTACGTTATATTCTGGTGCTAAAACATATTGAAGACCGCTCCTGTTCTCATTTTACAGTGTGTGAAGCAACAATGGTGCTGTATCATACCAACAAGGACCACAGTGTGTTCTCCTCCACAGGACACCTGAATGACTGGCTCTGGAATGGCCAGCACCCGCTGAGGCTCTCTGTGATTGGTCAGCTGCTCCGGGTAGAGACCCAGTCTTCCGTTGCTACTGTCACCAAATGTGTACAGATCTCCATTGGCTGACGTAACAAACCACACCACATGAAAAATAATGTATTCATGTCATCATCATGTCAAGTGTTTGTTTATTTTTTTCTTTAATCAAGTGAAATAATAAAAAACTGCTTTTAGAAAACCTGGCATGCATATGCACATGTAAAGTTTCAGTAATTCTGTCTATCTGTCTGTCTGTCTGTTTGTCTGTGCATGCGTGTGTATGTGTGTGTAAGTACCTGTGACTAAGGCAGAGTGGTGGCTACCACATGACACCCACGTCACCGGTGGCCCCACATAGAGCTCCCTAGGCTCTGGGGCGAAGCGCTCCTCTCCCAGACCGATTTGACCCACCGAGTTGTCCCCCCACACAAACACCCTACCGTCCTCTGCCAGTGGGGACACGGAGCAGATGATGAAAGGCAGGGGTAAGTAAGGCTACAGTCTTAGTGATGACACACTTGGTTCAGGGGAGAGAGAGATAAAGCCGACCGGTGGGAGGAAACATTGTTCTCCCCTTCTCTGACCTGTCAAGGCAGCCGAAGTGTTACACCCTGCAGAAAGCATCTTGAGAGGTGCGTGGTGACAGAACGGAGGCATCAGCTGAAAGAGTGTGGTGTCGTCGCGGTGACCCAGGCCCAGTTGGCCCTCCTGGTTGCGTCCTGTGACGTACACATTCCCACGCCCTGTGAACAGACAGAACTGTGTTATGACATGCGCCCCCATCCTCTTTCCCAATACACAGAAACAACTTGTATGCTCCTAACAATAACTATTAACAGTACCAATGACTGTTATATGGATGTTTTCCAGCTATCAGTGGTTGCTGTAAATTATTTGAGGGATGGTGATTTGAGTACTCTTGCTGTTTGTATACTTTTGTTGTGATTTTGAAGCACTTGATTGTTAAAAAATACTCATTCTGGTTTGATTTATTCTGTACTTTATTTGATCTATTCTGTACTCAATTTTGATGGTATGATGACTTTGATCGTCCAACCCTTACTTGGAAGTCATTTGGATGAATAACCATTTGCAAATAAAATAATTAGGTTCCCAAGTGATTAAGTGAACTGATTTATATTCACCTATTCTCCACAACCAATCAAAAACTAGAAAACCACAGATAAATGTTGAGTGCATTTCTGCACTATTAAAAAGAGTAGACTTCCTCTCACAGGTACAGATGATGGTGTGATCCCTTCCACAAGCTACAAGCTTCACTCTCTCTGACTTGAAAGCTAAAAACATAAAAAAGCATACAACACACAAGAACATGTCAAGTACTCACATCAAACTGCATCACTACAAATACATAATTGCTGATGAATGCTTTTAGTTTGTGCAGACCTTTAACAAAGGTGGGCGTGACAGCAGCTGTCTGCTGTCCCAGTCCGAGTTGGCCCCAGTCATTACAACCCAACATTAACAGTCTTCCTTTACCTGTAAGGGATACAGGCGACCTTAAGAACAGTTATATAATATTATTTATGATAGGATTTCGCTTTATAACTTGATACATTATTTAGGGGTGAGTTTCTTCATCTCCAATGCCAGAGGGGAAGATATCTTATTAAAAAGTGAGGTTTCGTAAGATGATGTATATATTATGCAGGATTCAGTTATATAATATATTGTAGCATTGGGAGGGGGGGGTCACCACAAATAGAAGACATTGGTATTATATCCTACAGACAGGGAGAAAATATCCTCCCTGTCCTACAGCCTACCTGTGATGACAGCAGTGTGGTCTTCCCCACAAGCTATTTTCACTGCATGGTCGTTCTTCAACCAGAATTGACTTTGAACATTATCAGCAAAATTGCTCTTTCCAAACGTGAAGATGGCTCCATTTTCTGAGGATGAGGGTTAGATTTGAACACATATGTCCTTACAAACAGAAATTAAATTGTGAAATGACCTAACGGGGAAATAAGCGTACAAAGTGACTAAATCCTCACTCAACCTGTCAGATCTCTAGCCGTTTAAGTCGCAGCAGCAAGACAGAAATAGCTACAGCTTTACCGTAGACCAGCCAACGATAGAACCGATTTCAATAGGCTACTAAATGTATCGGGTATCAGAGGACAATGCTCTCACCGGGTATGTCAATATCGGTCTCTCCTGTCATTTCCACTCTCTAATCATATCCCAGACCAACGCTTAACCAGCCCCAAGGCCGCCAGGTGAAGAATGAAGCGTCAGAAGGGGCGGGCCGAAATAAAGTGCTCAAGCCCCACAGTGGTCAAGACAGCAGCCATTCAAATGTCGTTGAGGTAGTTCTCATTTCTCATCACTATGCCAAACATTAAGTTAGTCAATGTCGCCCGTAAAGAAATGCATGTCCACAAAGGGTTTCTCTGTGAATGCATTTTTTTAATTATTTTTTTATTATTTTATTTTTTTACATTAGTATAATATAACTAGTATAATACGTCAAAAATATCCAGCCGTACTGAACGACTACCTGTGTAATAACCTATATATAGTATAGTAGGCCTAGTCGTTAGTCCTAAAATATTGCAATTATCCAGGAAATTCTGATAATCTTTTGGGTTTCAGCGGGTGCATAAAACACCGTATTAAACATGAAGCTTATTTCATTCAGTCAGCTTTCCTTATTGAAAATATGAAACTTTTTTCCACATTCTCTATTCTCACATTCTCTCTATAAATATAAAATCCTCAAATGTACGTATATTCTTTGCCAAATGGAAAACCGCTGGAGGAAATTGGAACAGGATATATTGAAATAAGGCATTTATCTTGTCGCTGTGGCCTCAAGGTACTGTCTGAACTGTGTGACATTATTCGTATATTTCCAGATACCATTTGTAATGTTTATAGCTAAGCTTTAATTAAATATAACAGGTCGTGATATCTATAGGATTATATAGGGTTGGCTAACTATATTGAAGTTTCCAAACTGCTAGGGGCGTCAATGAGACACGCCCTATGGGCGTGTCTCATTGACGCATGTTGCAGCATGCAGTGTGTGTTGTGCAGAAATCCAACACCCATTCTGAAAGACTTTGCTATCGTTGCTAGCAGCCTACCATACATACACAACTCGATGAGTTTTGCAATGGCTAAAGTTTTAGTTGTAAGCACTTCCATTTGCAAAAGTTTGAAACATGTTCAAACAATCCACGCGAGGGGACTTAGGTAAGAGATAATACAGTGATTTAAATAGCAAAGGCGAGCAGATCACTTTATAATTACGGTACTTAAAGAAAAGATAAGCAGTACATATTATCACAGGGAATAACTTGCTTACTTTGTTTGTTCACTTACAGCATTGGTGCAGCGTGTTTGGGTTCAGTGAATCTAAAGGGGCGCAGTTTGCTCACACTGAAAGACTTTAATTCAGATGAAATCAAGAGACTTCTGTGGGTGTCAGGCGATTTGAAACACAGGATCAAAAAGGAAAATCAGGTATCAAACAAAATAAGTTGTTTTCGTGAAATATCCATCCCATATTAAATATGTATGCATTCGTTTTTTTGTCGTACTTTTGGCAAATCAAGGTAACTCCCATTTCTATTTTAGTACCTTCCTCTGCTTCAAGGGAAATCGATTGCTATGATATTTGAGAAGAGGAGCACCCGAACCAGAATGTCCACTGAAACAGGTGTCAGATCGGGGGCCTGGGTGGGCCCTTCTTATGTCACGTAAATTGTACATTTGTTCATTTACCATGAATGTCAGTAGGCCTATTGCAACAAACAATTCATTAGTAAGAATCGAATGCCCTTCAAATGTGTGCTCTCTACCAGTATACCCGTCTAAAATCCCACAGGCAACTGTGACCCGTTCATGCACAATACAATAGAACTGCTGAGTGGCCACTCTCTGTTACCCATTACAAAAACATCTCTTAACTGCTGATCTTTTGAACACATACGCTCAACACATACGCGCAACAATTAATGGGCCTGTATTGAATTGTTCTTGTTCTTGTTCTATTATTTTTATTGTTCTAACAATAAGCCTGTATATGTAACCCTTACAGGTTTTGCTCTATTGGGTGGTCACCCGTGTTTTCTCACCTCCCAAGACATCCATCTGGGTGTCAACGAGAGCTCTACAGACACCGCAAGGTATCTCCATTCACATGTTGCATTCATACGTTAACTACCCATCTACATGGTTGTATTAAGTAAACTGTCAAACCTTTTGTCCATGTTGTATGCTAGGGATTAAAGTAAAGCCCTCTAGGTTGGAATTATGTGAACGAAAAAAATGCTTTGTGAGTGACTTGTTTTGCAAATATGGAATCCAACATAATGGACGGATAAGACATAGACAAAAAGATGAGTGAACTTGAAATATCCTAAAAGAACCCGAACCCTAACCCCCTGGCTCTACAAAAATGTTGTGTTGCCATCAGCGTCACATTATCAGCATCCTGTTTCCTTGTTTTATGTTCTCCACAAGGTCCGTAAAATTTACAAAGAATGTCATAATGTTTTGGTGACAGTAGTGAGTTGACGTCAACTCCCCATTAGCGTTTGCCATTGAGAATTTAAGCTTGTATTTATTGTTTTAGTTTCCCAGTCTAATTACATTTGAGCTTGATGGATCTGAAGAGTAACCATGCTTCATGGCTTATTGTTGCAGGGTCCTCTCTGGGCTGTGTGACATTGTGCTGGCCAGAGTGTACAGCCACTCTACATTGGTGGAGCTGGAGAAAGAAGCTACCATACCCATCATTAACGGGCTGTGTGATCTTTACCACCCAATCCAGATCCTGGCTGACTTCCTGACATTACAGGTGCTGGCCTTTCTCTAACTAAATAATTGACAAGCCTACAATTCAATTTAGCAAATATACATGCTTTTGGTTGCCACTCCGATGTATTTAGTCACTCAGTTGGTTTTATACAAAGTGATGAGATTACAGCCCATGGATGTATAAATACTGGGTTCCGTTACTCGTTCCCTTTTACATCTGGTGCGTACGGATACAGGGAATTGGTTAGCAGACAGGGCTAGCCACGCCATGGTAGCTCCTATCCTGCCACTTACCGCGGTTTAATTACAGGAGCATTATGGGAAACTGGACGGTCTGACGGTGAGCTGGATCGGAGATGGAAACAACGTGCTCCACTCCTTCATGATGACCGCGGCCAAACTCGGCGTCCATCTGCGGATCGCCACCCCCAAGGTTCTTTGTGTGATTGTGGGAGTTTTTTTGAGTTTGTCTAATTCTTGTCACATCATGATTGAGAAGATTATGGTAGGTTATCTGTTCATCAGTCGAGTAAAAAATAGTTGTAAAGCCCCACAGTTGCAATCTCAAGTGCTTCACAGGCCATATGTTTATGGCAGGCCCAATGGGAAGTAATGCAGAGGGAGGGAGCTCTCCTTCAACGGATGGTTAGGACTGCAATGGGTGCCATAATGGACAGACAGGTGCCATAATAGACAGACATGACTTGTGGTGGAAGAATAAACCCTCATTATGTATGTCACTCTCAGAATTATGGGCCAGAAGCCAGCGTGGTTCAGGAGGCACAACGACTCTCCAAACAGGTAAGGTTACACACGTACATTGATAGCCAATAGTTGCTGTTGGCTAACAGGTTATTTGATTCTGTTTACAAGTGTGTTGCAAAACATGGGATCAAGTTTGTAAAAATAATTATGTAAAATGCTGTTGTCTATTGACTGTTGTCTATTGACTGTCATATTTCCCCTCAGCACGGTACCCAGTTAGTTATGACCTCTGACCCGATGGAGGCAGCAAAAGGCAGCGATGTTCTGGTCACTGACACCTGGGTCAGCATGGGACAGGAAGAGGAGAAGAAGAAAAGACTAAAAGACTTCCATGGCTACCAGATCACCAATAAGGTAACCACTTGAGTCCTGATAACACTTAAACGGCAAATAGAAAACAAAACTCCCTTACTTTGATTGGAGATGAATTACCGTCCTTTTGGTTGTGGTTTCATCCACACCAGACAGGGAGTGTGGCCAATCCAGACTGGACCTTCCTGCACTGCCTCCCTCGGAAACAAGAGGAGGTGGACGATGAGGTGTTCTACTCCCCCCGCTCCCTGGTCTTCCCCGAGGCTGAGAACAGGAAGTGGACCATCATGGTGAGTTTTACTACAGATCAGGTTAATTTACCAGTTGGTTCCATTGTCAAACCTACATTTTGTAATGTCTGCCACACTACGTTATGATGTAATGTATGGAAAAACACCTGCCTTTTTTTGCCTGTTTTATTATATTATTGAATTGGTAAAACGTTTTTATTGTAAAAAAAAAGTATTTTAACAACTTTTTTTTTTCTTCTTCTAGGGTCTAATGGTCTCTCTGCTGGCTGACTACACCCCACAGACTAAAATGCCAAGGTTTTAGCCTCAACATAGCACTGTTAAATAATGTTTACATTTTTAGGATATTCAACTGGGACTCACTGGATGATTATCCTCACTGTTTTATGTTAGCAATGTATTAAAGTGAAGAATTTGTTCAAACTTTTTGAAAAGGTGTTAAATTGCTTGTACTTTCATTAAGATGGTTTGGGATTTCTAATATGTAATGTATTAATATGTATTAATACATTAGCATAATGATGTTCCTATAAATGATAACACTATAATAAACGTATCTTAGCCTAGTAACTTTTTAAGACGCTATTTGGTTTCGGGAGAGGTGCATCCGCGACATCTGGTGGACGGGTGAGGAATAGAAACGAATGACGACCACATCCCTCCGCTGAGATTGGCTGATTGGGAGTGACGAGTATTTGCGGGAAGCTTTGGTCTACCTAGGTGGTCCAGAGACACCAAATTTCATTCACCGAACACAATACGCCTCGGGATAAGACGTCTTATCTGTTAAACAATAACTTCTGACACGCGGGACATATTAAAACGAAGCAGCCTTCCACGGTCTAACGTAAAAGCGCATTCCCCCATATAGAAGTAGCACCAAAAGTACACTCAACAAAAAGTAAACCGCAGTTAACCTGATACACCCATGAAACGCAGCTCAACATTACCCAACGTCCAGGTTGAAACCAAAAACGAGGCGAACGACTTCCATGTCATCCCCAGACCACCCACCGCTCTTCGGGGGCTCCGCTGGGTGAGGTGGAGAGTTGGGGGGTGGGAGGCTGGGAGCGACGCCATTGCACCGCAGCTGGTTTTCTACTGAACTACGAGTCGCTGCGATGTGCTCAGAGACCGTGCTCAAAGTCCACCCTGCTCCACTCACATGGTTCTGCTGCGGAGGGACACGAGTAGAATGGGAAACGTACATTTAAAAGGACGAATACTGATCCGTAGCGTTGTTTTCCCCGTACCGGTAAGTTAAGGGGCTGGAGATTTCTCTTTTAGGGGACAATGGAGAAAGTTTTCTCTCCGCTAAGCTATGCTAACTTACTTAATGTGTGAGCCAGGTTGGGTGAGTGGGCTCCGGGTACATAACGGGTGTTTATAACGGGGTTTTACAGGCTGGATTACCCGTATGCAACGCTTCTTTATTTTTTGCCTAGAGCGAATCTGATATTTGGCACATTTGACCAACATTCGGATGTCCCCAAAAGCAATTTCATGAATTTAAATACTAATAGTATAACGTGGTAGATTTGTGAGTAACGTGGGCAGTTGTTAAGCCATAGAGTTTATTATTTTCCCGTGACACTCAACGCATGCGTAGGTTGACAGTAGTTTGCGTTGTAGCAGCAGCCGCAGTAGGTTTATAGCTCCACTGTTTGGGATACCTTTGCACCCCTAACCAACTGGCCTTTCATCACATACACGTTTTCTCCTCCCCTGTTGTCTCCTACCAGTGTACTACTATGCCTTCACATCTCCAGTGGCCCTGTCTCTCACCATGAATACCAGTCGGAACTGTACCGCACTGGGGAATAATGAGGGCCAGGCGGTGTTGGAGACGGTCAGCATTGTGACCATCACACTTCTGGCTTTCCTGGGAAACCTCCTGATCGTGGGCACCCTGTATCGGAGGCCGTACCTGCTGACGCCCAGCAACAAGTTCGTGTTCAGCCTGACGCTGTCCAACCTGCTGCTGTCCGTGTTGGTGCTGCCGTTCGTGGCGGTGAGCTCCGCGAAGAGGGAGTGGGTGTTCGGTGTGGTCTGGTGCAACTTCACCGCCCTGCTCTACCTGCTCATCAGCTCTGCCAGCATGCTCACCCTGGGGGCGATAGCTATTGACAGGTCAGTGCTCGGTTACAACAACGCCCAAAACAAATGACTGTTGGTGGAAAAACTTTGTTGTTATTATTTTTGATGAGATGTCTTCTTTGTGGACTTTCTTTTTTTACTTTTGCTGTTCTCCTTTAGTGACCTCAATTTACAGCATAGGATGATGCCTTGTCTAAAACATTGAACCAGAACCTGGTTTGAAGCTATTAGTACAAAATAAGACACAATTAAATGTTCTGCTTTACAATACAAGTGGGTAGTATACCTTTGTTGTTGTTATACCAATGCTGATGAAGAAAATGCTGAAATAGCAAGGTAGTAACAGCATAAACACATTTTTTCAATGCACAATGTAAAACAACCTAGTAATATAAGTGCAGTGCATTGCTTTTAGTTAGGAATTCTGATGGAGCCATGGTGATGAATGGTTGTTTGGATGATCTTTTTGACATATTTTCTTGCAAGCAACTAGAAATGTGTTTACAGTGAGAACATATTTCCTGTCTATAACTTTTAATAGTTGGAAATGTGTTGCTGATGGATCGTTTCTCACAAAGACTTAAGAGTTAATGAAATACAATGTGTTCTTACATTTAGTGAAATGTATTCAGGATTTTCAGAGCGGAAAAAAGGCAAAGATGCTAATCCAGATTAACGAAGTGTTTAGGAGATGACTGCGCCAACAGCTCACAACAAAAGGGCTATTATAAAGGCCTAGGTGTATAGGGTTAAAGTGGCAGTGCATGTTGTCCTGAATTACCGTTGAATGCTGCATTTGTTGGGGTTTAGTGGCCACCTTCCATGTGACGAGGGAGTGAGAAGAGAACGGCCCAACGTTGTTGTAGCACTGCTGCCACCTACTGCACTCACAATCAACACATTTTTGTTTCCACATCTTATTTAATTTACTCTTTCCTCTTGCTCGTACTGTTGTTATGTTTAATATGATGACATATTGAACTTGAACATCAGGTGGCGTGCATGATGTACCTATAATCAATATGGTGATCGTGTTTAAACATGGATAGTTTCAACACTTATAAGACTTGTGTGTACATCTATTGTTTCATGTGCGAGCTACAAATCCAATATCCTTAAACCACATGCTATGATTTAATTGGCCAGTAAATAATTTGCCAATTGTAATAATACCCCCCTCTCAGGTACTACGCCGTCCTCTACCCAATGATCTACCCCATGAAGATCACGGGGAACCGGGCGGTGGTGGTGATCGCCTACGTGTGGCTGCACTCCCTCGTGGCCTGCCTCCCGCCGCTCTTCGGCTGGTCGTCCTTCGAGTTCGACTGCGCCAAGCGGACCTGCGTGGCGTCCTGGCACCGGGACCGCGGCTACACGGCCTTCTGGGTCACGTGGTGCAGCCTGCCCTCGTTCCTCGCCATGCTGGGCTGCTACGGCGTGATCTTCCGCGTGGCGCGCACCAAGGCCCGCAAGGTGCACTGCGGCACCGTGGTCGTGGCCGAGGACGAGTCGGGTGGCGGCGGCGGCGGCGGGGGCAGCCAGAAGAGCGCCCGCAAGAACTCGAGCACGTCGACGTGCAGCAACGGCAGCCGGCGGAGCCTGGTGTATGCCGGCAGCCAGTGCAAGGCCCTGGTCACCATCCTGGTGGTGATCGGCACCTTCCTGGTGACCTGGGGGCCCTACGTGGTGGCGGTGTGCTGCGACGCCGTGTGGGGCCAGGAGGCGGCGTCCCAGACGGTGGGCACGCTGGTGGCCTGGCTGTCGTTCTGCAGCGCCGTGTGCCACCCGCTCATCTACGGCCTGTGGAACAAGACGGTGCGTAAGGAGCTGCTGGGCATGTGCTTCGGCGACCGCTACTACCGGGAGCCCTTCGCCACGCGCCAGCGGACCTCGCGCCTCTTCAGCAT
>OMLJ01001192.1:0-11535 GCA_900302595.1 Gadiculus argenteus | reverse complement strand
CATGGATTTCATGTCTTTATTGAATTCTAAAGCCAACATATATTCATATCTACCAGCCGTGTAGACCTACATTTCTGACATACAATTGAATGGTTGTGAATCGATTAGTATGAGCCTTAGCGAGTCTCATACTAATTGTGTGCGTTTCTGCTCCCATCATTGTTATTTATATTTTTCATTATTTTGTTTCAAGATAAAAAGTTAAAGCTCCCCAATAGCACCCTTAATGTTGAGAAGCAGCCACTTTCTTTAAACATCCACTCTTAGTGTTAACCAATGGGGGCATCTGACAGCAGAGGTTCAGCATGTGTTGATGTTCTATGATAAAAATGGCCACATTGTTTGTCTGGCTTTAATTGTAATGCTTTTTCTGTACCTTGCAGAGCAGTGGTTGAAGCTTTGTCAATGCGATGACTGTAGCTTCTATCAACACTTGGCTGTTGTAATTATCTGGCCCCTTCAGACAGCTCTCCAGACCCTGGAGAAAGAAATGAAGGACATCAAGCAAGTGTAGTGTGTGTTTCCATATGAACTCAGGTTGAGTTATTAACAGCAATTTACTTAACACTATCGGTATTCTGACAATGAGGTAATGCGAGGAGACTCACCCGGTCTATGCTAAGCAACGGGCTGGCCTTACTGAGGATGCGGATGATCTGTTTGATCTGACCATGGGTCACCGTTTTGCTGATGCAACCAAACACAACCAAAGCCCTTGGCTGGAGTGATGGATTGTATTGAAAGGCAAACCTGGCCAAAACACACACACGTGTTATTCTCAGCCCATGTAAACAAATTCAACAAATACAAAAAAAAATTTAGCAGTCCATACTTCTGTGCCAGCTCGGTCCACTGGTCAAGCCATTTGCAGCCTGGGATGTCCCTCATGCATGCCTGGTGAAGAGATCGAATAATAAATATTAAGAAAAGCAGCTTAAAGTACACTGACCTATGACTGAGGACATTGCAAGGAGCGCCATGAAGACAGGAAAAGACCAAGCTTGTGATTCATGTAAATGTAACACAAACCTCCATGATTTCAAGCAGGGCCTCAGTGACTGTCTCGAGAGAAGACAAGGCAAACGTCTCCCTCTCATAAGAACCTGGGGAGAAGGAGCGGTCACGGTAACTGGAGCGAAAGGCAATGACTGCCGCCGACTTCACCTTACTGATGCCGAACAGCAGATAGAACTTCGGCAGAGAGAACTCCGTCAGACTGAGTCGCAGCACCTGC
The DNA here is from genome assembly GCA_900302595.1 of Gadiculus argenteus. Lineage (NCBI taxonomy): Eukaryota > Metazoa > Chordata > Actinopteri > Gadiformes > Gadidae > Gadiculus > Gadiculus argenteus. The sequence goes on along the minus strand of OMLJ01001192.1, from coordinate 10,301 downwards.
TTCGTCTCCTCTGAAAGATTAGAGACAGAAATTATCAGAAAATGAAAAACAAAGTACAGTACACATTTTAACCATTGTTTTTACAGAGCATTGATGTGATTTGATCGTCCTTTCATCATAGTTTGCTTTTGGGTTAGTTTTCCCAATGTGGTTTGAGTTCATTAGTAAATAACATTAACTAATCAACTCTAAACTAACAAGAAACACAAACAATCAACTGCTACACACTAGGTTTTGACTTTTAGGCAGTTCAACAATGCTCCTTAATAAGATGTTAAATGAAAAGGAATACAAGATAGCAGTCTTTGAAAGACATTAGTCTCACCACTGAAGTTCAGCTGCGAACATGTGCAGAGAGAGTGAATGATGTTGATGACCAGCCCATGCGTGGAGGCCCGGAGGGAGAGTGGTCCAGTAGCCACTAGCAGTGTCACTACGTGAAAGAGGTAGGGCAGATGGGCTGCCACGTCCAGAGAGTTGTTGAACGACAGCATCAACATGTAACGTGCCAGGATGGCGATGTCGTCCCACATGAGGTGCTGCTCAAGTGTAGGTGTGGGGGACAGGCAGGTCTTATCGATGATCTTGCACATTCGACTGATGACCTAGAGAAAGCGGGAGTAGCCAGTGCATGTTATTTAATTGATGATCAAAGCTTTAGAACAACTTTCCAACCACTTCATGATTAAAAGTTAGCAAACATCTAAAAAAATGTTTAAATTGTATCTTCGACAACCTCACTGCAACAAGTGAAAGCGTTACTCCTGCTTAAAATGCATTTATCTTACACAAAAATACATTAAACAAGACACAGAGGCATCTTTGGAAAGTCATTCAAACATAATTGGATGTTAACAAAGAGAATGTTTAGAGTCACAAAGGATCATGGATAATAACACTAGCCATTTAAGTGTGTATAAAAAGCGTGGCCATGAAATAATTTAAAAATAATATTTTTAACAATAAAAATCAATCATGTGTTATTATTTATTACTACATTCATAACAAAGTTTACAAATACATTCATATATTTTAAACCATAATCAAATAGTATTTTATTATTATTTATTCTAGTAGTAATACTAGTAGTACTAGTACAAGGAAATATTGTCAGAATTTATTTTGGATGGTATGATACTTCACATGGTATTTCAAGGGAATATAGCAGTTCTATGACGATAAATTCTAGGTTAGGGTGACATAGGGACAAGAAGAAACAAGGACCCATTGTGTTGTCTCTGTTTGTCTGCCATTACATCAGTTGTGGCTGGTACATTTGATAAAAACAGACTAAGTAAGAACCAATGCATCTTGTAAAATACCTTCAGCATGTCATCAGTTCACGTAAAATCAAAAACCAATAACCAATGAATTAAACAACTCAAATAACACTTGAGCTACATGTGTTATTTAGCAAACTAAGTTCACAATGCCTCCCATTCACCAAGATTGCTATAGTGTGCGCCATAACAGAGGCAAGGGCCAGGCTTTTGTGTCGTATGTCTGTTCCATTGTGGAGATTTAGCTCAGTTGGAGGGTGAATTGGTCTGATGAGCACACTAAATAAATAACGGACCATTACTTTGCTACTTTGGATATATTAAGTCAGAAACTGACATTTCAAATGTAATATTCTGGCAGTATTTCCTTGAAGGGGTAAGTGTATTATTCAAATGTTTTTGTATGCATGTATTGCCAATGTGTAGTTGATAATGTGATTAATGTGTCATTATAGTTTGTTTTATTGATTGAATTGCATTCCTTGTGACTTATGCAGCATCTATTCTGAATTCTAGTGATGTTTGATTCTATTTTATAAACAGCAGTTTTTTTTGAAAATAATCTCAGTAGAAAAGAAATGCTAGCCCCTTTTCTCACCTTGCTTGAGACCAGTTTAACATTCCCTGAAGCAAGGGCCACTGCAGTATCAGCCATGACTTCAGCCTTGATAGAGCCCAGGCCCCCTGTAGCACTGGTCTTAATAAAGCTGTCCAAGACCACATCCAGCAGGTCAGTTATCTAAGAAAATAAATGAGCATATTCACATACTACAATTTAGAACAAACTTTCACATTCATTCATATTATGGCTTTTCCAACAAAAGGTGAGGTTGACTAATACAGCAAACATAACTTTGTATTATGTGTTTCAGATTTGTCCCATCCCTATAAAACCTGCCAATGGCTAGCTTCAGTTTGGTGCTACAGTGTACTTAACATTTAAAATAAGGCCTTTTTAAACATCTCAAAAGATTTCTGTGTGGAGAGTGTTCAAATCATACCTGTCCCAAACTTCCCCAAATCTTTGCCTGAATGGACGGGTACATCTGCTTCTCGTTGATGGTCATGGTGATGAGCTTGTCCAGGATGGCTGTGACTCGCTGCCGCTTGGCGTCGTCCGTGTGCTTACAGAAGCGGACCAGGTTGAGGAGCCATGGTGTCATGTATTCCAGACACAGGTGCTTCAGCTCTATACCTGAGATGCAAATGAGAAAAACTAATTGTTCATATATATATTTTTATATTTATATATATAAAACGACTTGTGATACAATATTAACAGCCACCTCAGAGAAGTGTCAACTACAAGAAAAAAACAAAATCCATGGGTTTAGAAACAAAGTATGCAGATGCTTTTATGATAACTTCCCAACATGCTGTGACTAACCGACAGGGTAGCGTCCAGGCATATTCTTCCTGCCAAAAAAAGCAGTGCCGTTCTGTGGGCAAGTTGACTAAAAGCAAAGTCAGGTTTCGGCCGCCCACAAGACCATATCACTAGTACCATGCTTGTTTTGTTTTTTCAACAGGGATTGACTAGGTACCAACCATGCTGTATTGATGGAGCTAATCTTAAGCATTACAATAGTTACAGATCGATCCATCAAACACAACCTTCATTTCCCCAGATGTTTTTTCAATGGCAAACAAAGGCCACTCTGTTGGTCATTTTATATGTACATCAAGATTATTATTTTGTTTTATATGTTTACACTATCTCAATGTTGCTGATATTGTTAATGTTTTTACCTGCCTACAATTTGTCACGCAAATGGTAACCAGAAAAATGATAATGTACTCAAATCAAACATGATCCTCTTTGACTTACTGGACTTGCTGAAGCCCGATATACACTCCTCAAGGAACTCCAACGTCAGATGAGGCTCATTGGCTGCCAGGGTTTTACTGATGGACACGATGAAGAGGGTGTTATTGGCTGGAATACAAAGGCCTGATGTCTCCAGCAGCTGGCCTTCAATCTTCAGGTTGAAGGTGCAGGTCAAAGCACACAGCAAATTGTAGGCCGCAGATCTGTTTGACAAAGTGAAACACAAATAAATGTTTTGAATGAATACAGGACAGCAAGTTACGCTTGAAAAATAATTATACACTTGTATATACATAGACACAAATATACTGTATATAGACACAAATATACAGAAACATTGTTATTTTGATTAACATTTTTAATTGTGTATACAAAATTGTATCTTTTGGAACACAATGAGATAAAAAAACGCAGTTTGATCTAGGACTTCTAGGTGGGAGTGGGACGAGTTGTGTCCAAGAGGCATAAACCTCTCTCGGACGGCAACATCAGAATAAACTGCTGCTCAGACCGATCTACACACACCATGGTGGTATACTATACTAATTGTCTGAGAAGCACAAGCATCTCTTGGACATCTCACCACCAGGTGTCCCTTCATCGTGACGTCAAAGACTATAATCTAAAGGCACTTCGACATCACGAAAATAACGCTACCTGCTTTTGGAGCAGAGTAGAACGTTTAAAAAATGGGTTGTGCAGACAGGCTAAAACATTGGATTTTACTCCAGTTTTCTCTAAATTATGATCTTATTTCAGTAACTGTGGTAAAATAGCATAGTTTACTGTGTTAAAGATCACTAGTCTACATTTACAAAAATATATCTAAAGACAGATTTGGGTTCACAGCCCCTTTTAGTAAACCAACATCCTCTTGATGTGACTGACCTGAGGCTGGGGTCAGAGCTGCCCAGATTCAGGAGAGCGATGTTGAGCAGAGTGCCCGGGACGTCTTTGGGTCTAATCTTGGTGTGCTGGGGGATGGAGTCAGGCTGTGACAGCTCCCACCGTGTGCGTATGTGGATGATGGACTGCACAATGGCATCACACTCCTGGTGCATGAAGGTCAGTGGGGTGCCCTGGTTGGCCATGGTCAGCGTGAACTGACTCTCATCCACCAGGCAGATCTCCTCAATCTCTGAGGCGTAGTAGACGTCGTTCAGGAACACAGGTTGACCCAGGACACGCGTTCTCTCCGCGGACGTGACCTGCACCGCTGTGGAGCCCACCTGACAATGGACAAAATGGATAATTTTAAAGTTTTTAAGTCTTTGCATGTTTTTTAAGTTTTTAAAAGTCAAATATTTCTATAACCGAAATTATCCTCCAAGTTTGGAATCTGACATTAAGTTGACACAAGTGTGAGAATCGTCAAATCCGTTTTTAACTCTTTGAATGCTGCACTGTTTTCCGAAGCTTTGGGCCAGCAATCTAGACCACTGTTAACAATATTTGTAGAGCCATAGTGTATTCTATATTATAGCTATGAACACATACTATACATATTACACATACTACACTCTTTTGAAAGGTGAAACTTTAAGCTCTCAGTGGGTACAAACCGTTTATTTCTACATGCCTCTGTTCCTGAGAAATCCCAAGCTAAACAGTGGCTAGTTTAGCAAAATCCCACTGTTTGAGCCAGCGAATAGCGAGACAGCCACCTAGTGCTAAACCTATGCTTTACGGATTCGACCTAATGCGGCAACCGTCAAAAGTGAAAGTAAAGTAAAATGTCCAGATAAAATGTTATGATAAATGTCCAGATCGTGAGTTTTCAATCGTCATCTATTTCAGTTATATTCATCATAGAGTTTTCAAATTTGCACATAAGAGTGTTAGTGTCTATAATCGTTTTTGGCACTCAGTTAAGCTGATGAAGAAATCGGCAGTATGGGAGTGCCAAATTTGTCAGCAGAAACGTGCATACCATGGGGGCAGATTGTTTCCTAAATCACTTCAAATCTTAAGGGCACGTTTTAGGAAATGTGAATAGTCTAATTACGTAGTTAGCCTGTGGCCCTGATTATGCCAATTGCTTTCGTAATTGATATCATTAGTTTGTTCAGTCATCAATCAAACCATCTAGGCATATAGTATATAGAATGTATATTTATTTTGATGACTGTTTACACCTCTATAAAAGAGGTGAATGTGTTCTTTGAAAACTTCATTTATCCATCCACAATGTGAAAAAAAATTAATTACATTTTAAAATGTAAAAATCGGATATATCTAACTGAACCATAAGGATTATCTCAAGCTTGAAATTATGTATTGGGCCAGCCCTCGTTTTGTTTAACAATACATAGGAGAAACAGTACACACATGCCAATATAGTAATGTGATGTACACTTTCAATGCCTAAGTAGTTTCAAATATAAGTTACTAAAATACAAATTTACAGTCCTAGGTCACACACACACACACACACACACACACACACACACACACACACACACACACACACACACACACACACACACACACACACACACACACACACACACACACACACACACTTACCTTGATTGAGACTTTGGTGTCTTTGTGGGCCAGCTTCAGTGCATTATGAAACACTTTGAGATCTTCCTCCAGTGCCAGTGTGGCTGCAGGTAGTTTCTGCTGGTCAGGCTCAATGTGCTCAGCCAGCCTGGCTGGAGAGTCAATGAACTGTAGTCGCTTGCTGCCTTTGAGACCAGTCAGAAGGCGCTCATGGTACTTTGTGTACTCTCGTACCCAGGTATTACAGTTGTAGACAAAGACAGCTGCAACATTCTCGTAGGCAAAGCCTGGAAACACGACAAACCACTTGGAGAGGAAGTCTGTCTTGAAGCGATTGCTGGGCCCAACATGCGTCAGATCCACCACAATCTCATAAGGCTTAGCATAGTAGGGTTTGAGGGTGAGCAGGACATGGTATATGAGTAGGTCTCCATTGATCTGTCCGGTCTTGAACCTAAATGGCAAAGAAGGGAAGACAAAATGATGGGTCAGTTCAATTAAACAAAAGCAGAATGTATTTTGAAATTGCAACAAAACAACAAAATTACTGAAAGAACAAACTAACATGTGCAATTTTTTAATATCCCCTCATCTTTTTGTATTTGTTATTTTGTTATAACACAGGCCTGAAGAAGCATTGAATCAGCCTGAGAGTGTCCATGAAGCGTGTTCACAGCATCTTATGAACTTTGGACTCACAATCAATTTTGATCTGCCAGGAGTGCACAGAATTGAGGAAGGTTCTGCTGATTAAGGTATTTATATCACATATTATAAAATGATGGGACTTGCCATGCATTTGTCTGCAAATAATACACAAATTCCTTTCTTTATGCCAGAGCACAATGGAGAGTTCTACAACCTTGATCTACTCATTTCTACTGCTGAACCACCTGCCATTGTTTTTTACCACTACAGTTCAAGTTCCTTTAACAGGCTTTTCATCCACTATTGACAAGCAAGAGCCAATGGGTACCTTATATCCTTTCTTAGACTCTAATAGTACTACCAATGGCACAGTTGCAGATTGTCTAATTGACAACAAGATGGCAATGGTAGCCATTGCCTCAGCTGTGGGGGTCATGTTTTGTCTGCTAGTCTCTACCCTTGTATTAGCATGTCAAGTGCGCTGCCTACAGAATCGGATACGTGCTCTTCGGCCTTCAACCAGCAAAATGGACTTGGTGAGCAGTTCAGACTACTGGGGTCCTAGCCCACCTGAGGCTGGGCTGGAGGGGCCATGTGATGCTAGCATAGTGCTTGAGGAGATGAGGCCATTCATTGAGATTGATAGCACACAGGACGAGGTGAACACAGGACAGGAGAAAGAGCTTGAGCAAGGTGGAAAAAGGGCAGCATGTGACCCTGAAGAAATGGCCACACTAATGCAGATCTCCAGCATGAGCGATACACGCCGGGACTCCAAGGATCTAGAGAACACACCCTTGGTGGTTTAAAAGGGTCATGTAGATCAACACTAAAAATGCTTAACCACACAAACCAAGATAAGATTGCAAACTATTTATGGAATCATGACCTTGATCTTAATTTTTTTTTTAAGTATGCCTCCTTCCCTTACATGGTTTAGCTACTACTTTGGCGGCAGCAGTTTTTAGCTTACTCAACATTAAAGTTTACTACATTTTTCAGTATAAATATATTCAAACTATACAGAAATATAAGTCTTTACATAGAATATCGATTGTAAAACCAATTGTGACGACTAATGCAAACTAGTACATTTGTGGCTTTGCTTATATTTCAGAGCAGTGGTTCTCAAACCTTTTTCTCAAAGTACCCCCTCCAAGATATTTTTGCAGCTGAGTACCCCCTTCACCGGCACAAAACATTTTTGGGAGAAATTTTTTTTACATTAAATGTGTGCACAATTTAGTGAGAATTGTTGCACACAATTTAGTGGGCCTGTGCTTCATGCAACCGCTAATTTATCCCCACAAAAGAACCACAACTCCAGTGGAGGGTCAGAGCATGTAGAGGAATCCAATTAACATAGAAACTGCCCTTTCCTGTAGGCCAGGCCTACGTGTTATGATGAAATGAGATGAATTTAACTTTAACTTTAACTTTAACTATTGAATTGTAAAAGAAAATGTGTTATATGTGCCTACTTAGTTTACAGGTCCAGGCTCATTGTCAAGTGGAATTATGATTGAACATTGCAAAATGTATCTGTCTGCATTTTTTTTTGCAATAAAAAGTATTTACATAACTTTTAATCAGCCATTTGTGTACCATATATTGTTTAATTTGCAGCAGTGGTTTTATTTAAAACGTTCACTGTACAGTAAAAATCTACCAATTTTTGAATTGGCGAATTATAGTACCCCCTATGGACATATTGGTACCAGACCCTTTGAGACTTGCTTACAGGGAACATATGTCAAAAACCCTTTGGAAACTTCATTTGTTGTTGTAATGCCACCAAATGCGACTTAGATCACAGAATAACATTACGGTACATTTTTGGTTAGAATCCACCACAGTCCCCGCCGCCCTCCAATAAAAAATATTGTTTAAGGGGTGTTCAAAAGAATGCATCTGCAACTGGATGGATATGGGCAGCATAACCCAGCTACCCCTCCCTCAATTTCTTCCAGCTAACAAATCGTAGCATTCCCTCCTTGCCTCATCAGCAGCACTGCACTAGTTATGTTGGTTTCCTCTAGAGCCGCTCTGCCTTCACATTCAGTGTCTCCCTCACCGCCTCTCTCCCTCTGACCAAATCCCACCTACTCTGTACTTGGTACAGAGTAGGCACCTTCTCCTTTTGCAATGCGCATTAGGAGCCTGTGGAGGAAGAAGTTGAAGCATGCTCTCAGTAACCCCCTTATACAGAACGGCTTGTCAAAATGCTGCCAATGATGCTGTCATGAGTTGAACAGGGTTGAAGGGAGCCAAACAACTTAGCGGAATACCCACAAAAAACACCAATCAACACCAAATCAACAAAAAAAAGGTGAGCAAAAATAACCATAAAATATATTTAACAATAGTGAGGCAAAAATGCTTCCAACAATGGACATCATTTACATTTTCTTTTTTAGTTAATATTCAATTTAATATTCCTTTCCACAAATTCTATAGAACAGTAAGTGCTTATTAAAGCACATTATGAATGAAATGAAGATAGACACTGATGTTTCAGAGTAGCTAAATGGTGGATTGTGGAGCACACTGCAGTGGAGTAACTTTTCTGGAACTAGTGCATGGTTTTCAATCACTGTTCAGATATAACAGTTCATTGATTAGTGAAGACCAAAGCATGTGAAGTACCATAATGCTTTGAAATAAGCATGTAGACTTTGCAATATTTACAAGCAAGTACATCAACTTAACGATTGCAATACTTATGCATAGTGAAAAGCATCAAACTTGTCTGGAGGCTTAAGACGAAATTATACAGAAAATCATCAAAACATGCCATCCATTTACCTACCATTTCTCCCTTTGCATGGGGAAACACATGCTCTCCTGAAATAACTTGGTTGACTCTTACTGCAGTCTTTCTGAGATAATAGCCTGACAAATAGGGTATGTCAAAACAAATGTGCCTACTGTAAACGGCACAAAATAAATGACTACTACTACTTACTTTGCTACTAGTTTAGACCAATACAGGGCACAACAAAATGTCACTTCAATGTGTTTATTAAAATAGATAAGATATTACCAACAATCCCTTATTATTTTTGCACTGAAAATGTAAGGAATATACTGTAAATATAATTAGCTTACAAGCCAATCTTCAAATAAAATTTTTTTTCTACCATCTAAACCAACAGAGCCATGCCTCTGACAACCCCATGGCCTGCCTGATTCTACTGCTCGTCTCTGGACTTCAAAATGAGTTATATTACAATAATGGAGATAAAGAACTGGTCAAGTGTTACATTTGGAGAAAGAGACATTTTGTTTGGAGAAAGGGACACATACGTTTCTATAATTCAGGTTAATGACCCGAGGAGACCATAGGAATAAAAGGAGTGAGGGTGTAGAAGAACAATATAGAACCACAGGATAGGGTTTTGACTGGTCAAGCCCATATGCCTTCCAAATCCATCTACCCATTCTATCCTAAATTCAGTTTTTCCACTGACCAAAAATAAGATATTACATTTACATTTAGGGCATTTAGCAGACGCTTTTATCCAAAGCGACTTACAATAAGTACATTTGTCGTAGGAAGTGTCACAATACATCGCTATCGGTAAAATGAGGAAGTGCTGGCAATCGTCAAACCAACCTATTCCCTTAGTACAGCAGTGATAGCCAACTACTGCAGGTGATACGCAAATTACTAAACAGTAGATTCATATACATTTGTTAAAAGTTCACAAAGTTCACCAAAAATGTGTTAAAGGTAAGCAAAATGTCACATACAATATGTCACATACAATAGGTGCATATGTTAATTGCGTAGGATACAATGGTGGGTGGGGGGGTTTGCTATGGAGAGTCCAGATGGACCCTGAACAGGTGAGTTTTAAGTCTTTTGCGGAAGATGGTTAGTGACTCAGCGATCCTGACATCAGGAGGGAGCTCGTTCCACCATTGTGGTCCCAGGACAGAGAAGAGTTGCGATTTAGCAGATCTACCCTTGATTGCCCTTAGAGGGCGTTTAGCTTTTATCCAAAGCATTACAAGGAGTACATTTGTCGTAAGGAAAA
>OMLJ01001155.1:0-12375 GCA_900302595.1 Gadiculus argenteus | reverse complement strand
GGTTTCGAAAAAAGCAGATTTATAACATTTAGATTAAGATTAAAATTAAGGTTCAGAAAAGATAACATTTAAAAAAGGGGAAAAGCAATGCATCATGGTAAGAACAATGAGCAGGAGCGTCCATCTTGTCTGGTTGGCTGCCAGTGTTTTAAAGCGCATTTGGTGGCGTTGCAGGTACTACTTCCCCTGTAACCGCTGGCTGGCCGTGGACGAGGATGATGGGCAGATCGCCAGGGAGCTGGTGCCTGTGGATGAGGCCTTCATGAAGAGGGACGACGACGACGAGGACTCAGGCACCGCCCTGGGGCTGGAGCAGAAATGTAACAACATTCCCCAAGAGAGGCTTGTTTTTTAATAAACAAGGGTGTGGGGGGGGGACACTGTTGAAGATTAATTCAAAGTTGTGATGGGAAAGAAATAAAGTAGAGACATAGTTTACTCGAAGGAGAACCAAGAAAGGTACAAAGCAATTGTCTACTGTTTGATGAAGGGCGTACCGAACCAATAACTTTTAACCTCTTCTTTGTGTTCCCACAGCAATGTCCACTACATATACCATTAAGGTAAAAACTGGGGAAAAGAAATACGCAGGAACCGATGCCAATGTCTTCGCAATCCTATTTGGAGAAAATGACGACACAGGTAGGCTGTCTGACATCCGAATAATTATTAACATAAAGGTATTTTTAGGACAACCCAATGGATAGTTTAATTTGAATAGACCTTCAAGAGATAGACGTGTGACTCACACGTCACTGTGCCTCCTACAGGGATAATCAATCTAAAAGCGTGTAAGACTTATAAGAATAAATTTGAGCAAGGGATGATCAACGAGTTCACCGTGGAAGCAGTGGACCTTGGAGATCTGGAGAAGCTCCGCATGGGCCATGACAATTCTGGTAGGTCATATCTAATATCTATCTGTATTATTTATTTATTATAACTGTTGTAACAATTGTATTCATTTCAATCCGTCTCAATCCGAAAAGTTAAAAACCGAATGTCCCTTTGAAAGTCGTGTCCCAAGCTGTTTTATTTCACATTAAAAGAGTATATAGACTAGAGCAGCATTTCTCAACTGGTGGGTCACGACCCAAGAGTGGGTCGCGGACTCGTTTTTAATGGGTTGTGGAGTGTAGGAGAAAAAAACTAGTTAAACTATTATTAAAAGAATATATATATATTACGTTTTTATTTAATGTGTAAAATAATATGAACTAAATAATGAGCAATAAAATTGAAGAAAATAAATATATACAAACTAATGGGATCCTCAGGATCCTATGAAACAAATATGTAACTCAAATAATACAGCTCATGTTCAAAAGGGATAGAATGAAGTTGAAAACTTTCTGGTCCTACCCCCTCTTGTTTTTTTCTAATTATTCACAGAAAATAAATATTAAGTTTGATCAATCAGTGTCTATGATTTTCAGCTCATAGGTTAAAACAAATGAAATCTTTTGGACAAAACAATAGCAAAATATTGGAACAGATTAACCAAAACTATAAAACAAGAAGTAGCAAAACAGAAATTCACTGCTCCAGCTCATAACAATTCAATATTTGGTTTCTGAAGAGTTTTTTTTGTTTTAATATAGTGGTAAATTTTTTCAGCTCAGCATTGCAGTTGTTCCACAGACTAACTAAGTTAACAATAGAAAAGCTAAAATAGTTCTAGTGATTAGGCCATCGATCTGATGTCAGACTTTTATTTTGACAGACATGCCTGAAAGACGTACAGTAGGGTAGCCATTGCCATGGTGGCTGGCTGTCTGGGCAGTAGTTAAATATGGCGAAGCCCAAATATGACCAAGAGTATGTCAAATATGGATTTCCGTACATCAAGGATAAAAAAGGGCCCAAACCCCAGTGTGTGGTATGTAGTGAAGTGCTCGCACAAGAGGGCATGAAACCCTCAACATTGAAACATCATTTAGAAACAAAACATGTGCAAAGACAAACCGGTCGAGTACTTTCGAAGACGACTCCATGAGCTGAGGGCATCACAGAAGTGCCTAACATGGCCACGTCCCAAGGCCAGACCAGTTGAGAACCACTGGACTAGAGTATATCTAAAATCAAAATAGTACTATTAGTATTTTCGTGCAGAAGTGGACCAAACCACACCTGGTCCTAAACACCAGTACATTAGCAATATCTGTGTTTTTAATCAAGACTAAATTGAGGGATTTTCCTCATGTGTTCTCAGGTGGTTCAACCGGTTGGTTTTTGGACTGGGTGGAGATCGACGCCCCCTCACAGGGTCAAAGACTCCGTTTCCCATGTGGCCGTTGGCTGGACAGAGGAGAGGACGATGGGGCCATCGTGAGGGATCTGTTCCCTGCTGAATTACAAACTGAACTGTACACACCATGTGAGTGAGTGAGTGAGTTAACGGGTGACTGAAACATGCGTCTGTATGCGTGCATGAAACGTTATTGAGCACACTTTCAGTAAAACGTGAATTTCATTGTCTTTCCAGTTGTGCCTTATGAGATAAAGATTTTCACCAGCGATGTGTTTTGTGCGGGCACGGACGCTGACGTGTTCATCGTCCTGTACGGCGGCAAGGGCGTCTGCACACAGCAGAAACACCTCTGTGTCAACAAGAGGGAGAGACGACTGTACTTTGAAAGAGCAGCAGAAGACATGTTCATTGTGGAGGTGAATAATAATAATAATAATAACTTAAATTTATATAGCGCATTTCAAGGTACGCTTTACAAGATTGGGGATGGGGGAAGGGGTGGGGGAGAGGGTTAAGGAGGGTAGGTCAAGGAGAAGAGGTGAGTTTTGAGGTGCTTTTTGAATAGTGTCAGAGGGGGCAGAACGGATGTGAGGTGGTAAGTTGTTCCATAGGGTAGGTTGCGGTTGCACAGAAGTGCCCTATCACCGTAGGTTTTGAGTCCGGTACAGGGAAGGGAAAGTGGGTCCTTGCCTGTGGAGCGCAGGGACCGTGACTGGGAGTAGGGGTGGAGGAGATGGGTGATGTACTGGGGTGCAAGTGAGTGGAGTGCTTTATAGGTGAGGAGGAGGATCTTGTATGCGATGCGTTGCTTGACAGGGAGCCAGTGGAGTTTATTGAGAATTGGAGTGATGTGCTCCCAGGGCTTTGTGCGGGTGAGCAACCTGGATACTGAATCATTGGCCTTGAGCGTTCTATAAATAAAATAAACACTTTGTTTGACATATTCAGTGTGTCAAACAAAGTCTACGATTCTCAGATTGATTTAATTAATTTGAAATGTCATGTCATTTTATTTTCATGCTCTTTTTTTATGTCACTTTGTATTGGGAGTTAAACTGACTGACAAGCATTGTAGAAATAAGACCTGAGTGCTGTGTGGTCTGCCTGCTCCCAGCTGGAGGATATCGGGGATGTGATAGAGAAGATCAGGATCGGCCATGATAACCAAGGCACCAACCCAGGGTGGCACCTGGACAGAGTGGAAATCAGGCGACAGCTCAGGAAAGGAAAGGTGCTACATTTTCAATTTATTTAGTATATTTCTACAATACCTTTTATTAACACATTAACTGGCATCTCACAATGGGCCCATGCACATTGGTAAAGGCTTATCATTTTATAATTGAATGTATTGTCACACCAAATCTAAATAACATGACGATACCTAATGATGATGACTCGCAAAAATGAGGCAATACTAAACATAACTTGCATATTTTACGGCAGGGGTCTGAAACAACCATCTTCCCGTGTGAATGCTGGCTAGCCAAGTCTGAGGAGGACGGCGAGACAATCACGGAGCTGGTGGCGTCTGACATCATCACGGAGAAACTCTTGAGGGACGGAACGTTGAAAAGCACAGAGATCGAGGTGGAAGACGCCCTGGAGAGTAAGCCCTCCTACGCATCTAACCCCTAACACTGAACCCCAACACCCAACCCTCAAACCTTAACATTTAACCTCTTAATCCCTTTAGCCCCTTACCCCTAACCTGCATTACTTATGCAGGTTAGCAGATACCTAACCCCTAACAGTAACCCCCTGACTACTAACACTAACGCCTAACCCTCAAACCTTAACATTTAACCTCTTTATCTTAAGCCCCTTACCCCTAACCTGCATTACTTATGCCTGCATTACTTATGCAGGGTAGGGGTAACTTACACTTACCCCAAACCTCTTAACCCTTAAACCTAACCCCTAAACCGAACCTCTCACTTTATTCTGAAATGTTTAGCTCATGAATACAAGGTTTCCGTGCGGACGGGGGATATGTACGGCGCAGGGACTGATGCCAACGTCTTCCTCACCCTCTATGGAGACCTGGGAGACACTGGAGAACGCAAACTCAGCAAGTCAGAGGGCAACAGCAACAAATTTGAACGAGGAGAAGTACGCACAGTTTTTATTTTAAATGTTACGCGCACACGAGTAACATAACGAAACACAAACACACACGCCATTGTGCTCCGTGAAAGAGAATGCCGATTCTGTGATTCCAGGTGGACAAGTTCACAATCGAGGCGGTGGACCTGGGCCAAGTGTTTAAGATCCGCATTCGCCACGACAACTCCAACATGGGGGCCGACTGGAACCTGGACCAGGTGGAGGTGACGGACGCAGAGACAGAGGAGGTGTACATGTTCCTGTGTGAGCGCTGGCTGTCCAGGAAGAAGGAGGACAAACGCATCGACCGTACCTTCTTTGTCAAGGTTCCGTAAACCTTCCCCACCTTCCATTTCAACTAGATTATAAATCGGGGCTTGCTAGTCGTTTCCTGTCTCCTCCTGGGTAAGGTCCCCTTAGCAAGACAGCTAACCCCTAACTGGCCTTATTGGGCAAAGTAACTAGAAAAGTAACACACACACACACACACACAACTGAGGCATTGCAAAATACGTCAACTTTGCTCATGTTTTGTAGCTTTCACCCTCACCATTCCCCTGACTCTTTAACCTCACCTTCCCGTAGGTAAACTTAACTATCTCTAATCGAACACCTACAAAAACACTAAGCAGTCTGTACAGTTGACACGCTAAGCAACGTGTCCATGTGTGCCTTGCAGGGATACGAGGGGGACAGAAACACTGACCCAAACTCCCAGAAGACGGCCCAGGCAAAACCGGGGCTGGACAGAAACGCCAACAAGAAGAAAAAGAAGAAGAAGCAGGTGGTCGTGGAGGAGGGACCAAGTAAAGTCATCCAAATTATCCTTCACAGTGAAATGTCCTCACCATTCATCCCGGGTTACATGCATGCAAATTCCATGGCCTCATAATTAAATGAAATTATATCATCATTTAAATTGTCAACTGAGGCATCAATTGAAATTGAATCATCAGTTGGATAGAATGTAATGTAGCTGACTGTGAACGCTGTCACCAGTCATTCCGTATCACTTCACCCTGTCCACGGGGGTGGACCGCGACGCCGGCACCACGGCCCGAGCCTACGTCATAATTCTGGGACCGGGGGAGGTGGAGACGGAGCGGCTGTGGCTGGACCTGCCCAAGGAGAAGAACTGCTTTGCGCCTGGCACCATGGAGAACTTTGTATGCTACGGGACGGACGTCGGCGAAATGAAGAGGGTGGAGGTGAGAGAACAGTGGACCACCGGTGAACATTTTGTCCAAGGTTCAAACTGCAGCGTTTGATGCATTTGTTTAGTATTTTCCTTTTTAGTATTCATTTCAGTTTACCAAAAACTGTCCAAGTAGTGCCTCTAGATAGATGAAAGCAACTGTCAAATAAAACATGAAGCAGCTGTTGGGTTTATTTACTAGTCCACCCCCTCTTCCTCTCTGTCGTTCCCTCTCCTCGTCCACTCCCGCCGTCCTACCCTAGCTGGGACACAACGGGGCCACTCCAGAGAGCTGCTGGCTGGTGGATGAGTTGGCGGTAGCCGTGCCAACCAAAGGTATCAAGTACATCTTCCCATGTAAGTGCTGGCTGGCAAAGGACAGGGGGGACGGTCTCACCACCAGGCTGTTCAACGTGCTGGACTCCAGCACCATCAACATCATACGCAAGGTGAAATAAATATAGATGTATTCATATTTACACATCTTCGTGTCCTTTTGCAAATCCATTATAGTTATTAACACAAATAAGCATGTATTTCTTAATATCGGCTCGGTTTACAACAATGCCCATTGTATTTAGGTGGTTTATGTCACAACGCTGGCCACAGGGGACACCCAGTATGCGGGTACTGATACCAACATCTTCCTCACTGTGTTCGGAGCCAACGGGAGCACAGAGGAGATGCTGCTGCCCAAAGCCGGGGACAGGTCAGTGGTTTGGTGCCCTGTGCACATGGTCAGGTCTCGTTCATAGACGTTTAAAACCCATTGTGAAGCCACCTCATCATTTAAACCAGGTTCGAAAGAGGCCAAGAAGACACGTTCAACGTAGAGATCGACGACATTGCACCCCTGAAGAAGATCCGTCTCAGGGTGGACGGCACTGGAAGTCGTCCTGACTGGTATCTCGACAATGTAAAAAAAATAAAACAATTATCATTATCTTTTTTGTTTGCTTTTTCTCTTAGCATTACCGTTTTCATCCAACAGTTAGCATTTAGCGGTCAATTTGACGCAAGTGTGAGTGATTCCGTCGGCCACGTCGTGTTCCGCAGGTCCAGATGCGTAACAAACTCACGGAGGACCTGTACACTTTCACCTACGAGAACTGGCTGTCCAAGACCAAAGGGCCCAAGAGGACCCAGGTGTGTGAGCTGGCGGCCGTGGTGGACGAGGAGGAGATGGTGGAGAGAACCACCTACACCATCCAAGTGTCGACCAGTGACGTCGGAGGTGGGTTCCCCCGGGACGTGAGGACGCTGGAACGGAGTCTGTAATCTAGCAGCAGAAGGCCAGAGGTCGCCGGTCGCTTGGTGCACCAGACCAGAGCAAGAGTGGACCAGAATTATACGATTAATACTGAAAGAATTGAGTGGATTGACCCTTGGATGGGCGGGTGTTATTCTCGAGAACAATTCTGGTTAAAAATAAATAGTGGTAACAGCTGTGGTATGAAATGAGTGCAGGTTTAAGATTGCTGCTGCATATGACTATTATATTATCTCTCCGTCATTTGCTTCATGCACATATGTAATACGTATGTAATATGCATGCAAGTTGAGTTTTAAATGCAAATATATAAATATACATATCTCTATATATTTAGGTGCCGGCACAGATGCCAACGTGTTCGTGATCGTCTTCGGAGAGTACGGAGACACAGGGATGCTGGCCCTGAAGGAGAGCGGAGCCAGGAACAAGTTTGAACGCAAAATGAATGACGTGTTCCGCTTCCCTGACATGCTCAGTCTCGGGGAGCTGTCCAAGATCCGCATTTGGCATGACAACAAAGGTGTGTGTGTGTGTGTGTGTGTGTGTGTGTGTGTGTGTGTGTGTGTGTGTGAGTGTGTGTGAGTGTGTGTGTGTGTGTGTGTGTGTGTGTGTGTGTGTGTGTGTGTGTGTGTGTGTGTGTGTGTGTTTGCACTTGCACCCATTGAACATTTCTATATATGTATGTGTCATCACTATATAGGAATCAAGTAGGAATAGTAGGAATCAAATCTCGGTAGAAGCCTGGTAGAAAAACTCTGATAATAACCCTGATAATCTGATCCACAATAAGAATTTGCAGTTCACTTTTGGTTCAAAAACATCTCAAATATCTCAAACCCTCTAAAATAACAAATATACCAAACACTGTACATAATCATATTCCTAAAACAGACAGGGAAAAAAACCCTGCCATATATATCATAGAATTCCAAGCGGTGATGGACGGTGTTGCCTCCTTCTTCAGGTCCCGGTCCCGGGTGGCACCTAGAATACGTTGACGTGAAGGACGATACCATGGACGAGACCTTCCGCTTCCCCTGCGACCGCTGGCTGGCCAAAGGCAGGGACGACGGGCAGATCATGAGGGAGCTGGCCTGTGCCAACAACGATACTGTGGACCTCAACGAGAAAACCAGTTAGTATCAATGGGACACCAGATAGTTACTATGAGAAAACCAGTTAGTATCAAGGAGAACCCAACATAGTAACTATGAGAAAACCAGTTAGTATCAAGGAGATTATTATCAAAGACAAAGAAATTGGTATCTAGGGAAACTTCACTAACAATGTACTATAACAGTCAGTTAGATTGTCCATGCTTGGTCATTTGCTTGATTAAAAAATGCAATGTGACATCATGACATCCTCTTTTCAGAATATGAAATCGCCACGACCACTGCGAACACGGACCACGCCGACACCACGGAGAACGCCTGGATCGTGTTGGAAGGGAAAAAGGCTCGTTCCAAAGAGTTTGTCATGGAGAACAAAAAGAAGAAGTTCTTGTGGTAGGTCTTCAAGCTGGGGATCCTTAATGAGGAATAATCCCCTTCCGCTCTGTGTACCCGGGGAGCGTGGGTTCCCCAGAGAGCTCAGCCCTCCGGCACGACGTAGACCTCACTGTGATTCTACCGCCTCGCATCCAATTGAGACTCTTGCTGTTTGTTTTGTCTCTCCGCAGCGGTGCCACCGACACGTTTGAGTTCTCCTCCAAGCACTTGGGAGAGATCGCTGGCATTTCGATTGGCCATATCACCAAAGAGGGCAAGAAAGTGAAGGCCGAAGCCTCCTGGCACGTCATGGAGGTGGTGGTGACCGAGAAGGAACTGGGCAACAAGTGAGAGCATATTACAAACCTCATAGGATCAGTCCCTTTTCAATGCTACATTCATAACATGTATTGGCATTTAAATTAATGTAAAAAATATCTACATGTATGTGCATCGTGCATGTGTATACATGTACACTTCTTCAATGAAAACGTAATGCTTTGCAAATGTAATGGCCTGCCAAGTTTCAGGCCTATTCGTTCACATTTTATATTTCCATGATAGCATTTATTTACAGCCTGCCATATCGTTGTGATGCCCAAAATAGACCTCTCTCTCTCTCTCTCTGATTCCTGTTGGCTTGCTCTCAGAGTCTGTGTAACACCCTTGACTGTTCCCCAGCTACTTTTATCCAAGGAATGCAGCATTTGATTGACAGGGCAGGTGCTCAGACGAAGGGGGAAATGTTTGATTTATTTTTAACCTCAAGTTCGAACCTTTGGTCACATTTGCTGTCTTTGCTTGTCCTTGTCGTAAAGACTGATCAATTTGTCTTGTGCGATATGGCTAACCCTGCATGGTTAAATGTTTTGGGTCAGCTAGAGAATGATCTATTAATAACCTACGAAGATTTGGTCAATACATTTGAATTGGATTGGATACAATCAAACGTTTCTTTCCCTACATCTTCTTCACAGGTATTTCTTCCACTGTGATGCGCGGATTCCCCTGGCGGCTAAGAAGGACCAGTTCCAGACGTTTGAGTCCTACAAGTCCATCGAGAGCTTTGCGAGCAAGGTGCGCAACCTGGTGCCCGTCAGGTACGAAATCATCGTCATGACCGGGGACGTGAAGGAGGCCGGCACCGACGCCAACGTCTTCATCACCATATACGGCGTCAACGGGGACTCGGGCCAGCGGCAGCTTCGGCAGAAGTTCAGGAACCTTTTCGAGCGCGGCCACACGGACCGCTTCGTTCTGGAGATGCTGGACATGGGCGAGCTGCTCCGGGTCACTGTGGAGCACGACAACTCTGGCTCTGCCGCCGGCTGGTTCCTGGAGTGTGTCGAGGTGACCAACACCGCCAACTCTGTGACCACCATCTTCCAGTGTGGGAAGTGGCTGGACATGACCAAGGCGGACGGGCAGATCCAGAGAGTGCTCTATCCAAAGTACTAGAGCCACCGAGGGTCGTGCCTTTCCTGCCCTTTGTCGAGAGTACGTTGGTATGTCGGAATGGCATTTAGCAACTTGGCGTTGAATCTACGCACCAGCAGTGACACAAAGATGGCCGCCTGCCTTGCCATGTTGATAGTTTTGGTTTTGGTCGACTGGACTGGAAAAACACCTTTCTTTCCAATTCACACACGGCTGCCGTTTCTGTGGCAAACATCTCGATGGTTAACCGCTCAAGACGTTACGAGACATAAGTTTGAGTCTAGTGACCAAAATGGTCGAGGGAGACCACATTGCCACGTGATCAGATGCACATCATAGGTTCAAATACACTGTTTACCTGCTTCTTTTCACCCAATGCCACAGTACACATGTACCCATGAAAAGAAGTAATGAGTAAATGTTGGATTTTTTACTGTTGTTTCACCAATGGTTGTTTTTAATAATAAAATAAGACCTTGATGCTCAATTATGTGCCCTTCATTCCTATTCAAGCCAAAATGAGAAAAGCAAGGGACATGTTTAGTGAGCATTTTAGGCGGTTTATTTGAAAAACACATACAAAAAGATCATATACAAGACAATAAATAAAAAAAGGAGACAGAACAGTTTGGGTTAAGCTATGCAACTTTTGCATCATCATTAGTAATAAATACAGTACAAAATCCACCCAGAGTGAATCTAAAGAGTTTCCACAATAATCACTGATCATGTTATTCTTCATTATGATGTAGCTATTGCTTTCATATTATTGATACATACTTCTACTTTTTCTATAAAATACTCAAGATCATAAAACATTGCGCGGTTACAGCAAAACAGCAGTGTGTTGTACAAAGATGGCCGTGTCCCTTTTCACTGGCAGGTTAATAATCAACATGGGTTTTGTGTTTTGTGTATTTTTTTTTTCTCAGCAGCAAAGAAACATCTGAAATATTCAAGAAGGTACAGCATCATATTAAACACATCTACAGAGCTACTCCCACGTACACATAGGAAAACCTGAGAAGGACATGCATTAAAAAGCTTGTGCTTTGAGTTCTACTGTTCATTCCGGTTCACCAGCTTGAGTTAATACTATGGCTACGGTCCAGGTTGCTCTGGATTAATGGGACACACTGCAGAGGGCATAGGGTAAGGCCAGTGAGAGCACGAAATGAAATAATAATTAAGACCAATCAACGCTACCCAATCCGTAATGTGGTATAATTATATGCTGGATTAGAGGAAAAATGCACACAGAAAAACAAGTGGTTAGCTTATTATAACCAGGTGTAATACAACTCTATCTAGAACCGGATAACCACGGTAATACACCATTAATTTGCTCAATAAGATCAATAGCTTGAGTTAGCATGTTAGCTACCATCCGGACCCCACAAACAAAGCAATTGCCAGCAATACATAGTACCAAATAATACAGAGCCCCGCTTCGGGGGGAGGGGACAGGGCAGGGAATAAGCTTTGAATTAAGATCTGGATATATGATGGAATATCCTAAACATGGTGATATCAAACAAACAAACTGAAAAAAACCCTCAAACAAATAGTATTGATTATGGGAAACAAAGCTGTACCATGTTTTGAAAAGCAAGCAATGGCCATAATAATAATTATAATATTGAGGGATTGTCTCCCATCTGGTCTGATCAGACAGATCAAAAGCAGTGATTATAACGGAAGACGAGAGGAAAAAATGTTATTGTAAATGTATGACACAGATGGAATGTGATCCAGATCAACAGCACCATGCTGGCTAGAAACTGTTTTTGAAATACTTTTCGAAAAGGTTATTTTTTTCATTTTCTTTGGAAAAAAAAAAAGAACGGAAACACACAGACGGCATGCAAAAGCATCCCCACCGACCAATGCATAATGAGGTATTATTTTTTTCTATTTTGTGTTATTTCTAAATAAATATATTGATTAAATTGCAAAGTTATGAGATAGAGACATTAAATATTCCACCACGATAGCTAGCTAGCTACAGTTAGTAATAAATAATGATTGTTAAATACTTAAGGCATCTTAAATCACAGCATTCTATGTGGACTAGAAACTCTCCATTTTCATCCATGTCAAGATTATTTTTTTGGGATGGAGGTTTCATATACGAAAAAAAAAGAGGAATCAAAATAATGAACGCAACACAAACAGTCAAGTTACCCTCCAATAGTACACAAGGAAGCATGAAGATACTTGTAACTCAATACAAACACATAATCTAGGACAAGGAGACCCCACACCACCAAACCAAAAATCAGGCAACTCCATATTATAGTGCATTTACAAAACACAAGCTACATTAGAACAGCAATAAATATGTTTTCAGCATTGCAGCTTTATCTTCAAAAATGGTTAAACAGACAAGGCACCCAATTACCTTGTCCAAATTGGCATGAGAGCGAAATAAATCAAAAGAGAAGAAATCACAATTTCCTTAAGGAACAAAAAAAAGAAAACTAATGGAAGAAACAGACAACAGAATATCCCAACTTAAAAGTTAAGAAAAATCGTTTGGTATTTTTTCTTTTTTTTCTTTTTTTAAATGGATGGCTTTTCTCCCTTTCACCCTCCTTCAAGCGAACTACACCAACATGGCTCA
>OMLJ01001149.1:0-12237 GCA_900302595.1 Gadiculus argenteus | reverse complement strand
TGTACACATGGGCCTCTGTTGTTGGTAGTACGGAGGAGACCGAGAGGGGACATGCTTGCTTTGCCCCAATCACGCCTGTCCATTCAACAGCCTGGGAGGGGGTCTGCTAATGAGTGGCAGGACTGACTAAACCAATCAGATAACAGGCAGGCTGTTGTTCGTCCTGGTGGCAGAGAGTTGATGGTGACTAACAGGGCATGGAAAGCGGTCTCTGTGTCTCGCGGCGAGGACGTCGGAGAGGGTAGAACTGGAGAAGCTAGGGAGAAATTGTTGTCTTAAACAACACTGAGCATCATTTTTTTTTTTACTCGTTAGAAATATTGGATAAACTATTGGTCTCTAGGTTGTTTCCAGACAATTCCAATTCCTCCACTGTATCGTAATTATCGGTTACAGTATTTGATTTCTTTAGAGACGAACAGGTGTGGAGATGTCTCCTTTACAGTCTTGTTTGTTTATATATTTAGTTATTTATTTCTCCACTGTGGACGGGAGCTAATTGCAATGTGGCTGCCCAGGCGCTAGAATGAAGAGCTGGGGGAAATTGAATACTGTCTGCACTTCCCCACATTTTCACCCGTAATCTTATATTCCTGTGTAAAAACAATCACAGTGTTAAATCGAATACATCTCCTTGTGTCTGATGTATTCAAATCTTGAAAAAAACAGCTGCTGTGAAGAAGTAAATAAACAGCCACAGCTAAAGGATAAGAATCCAGAAAACCTACGGCCTACGTCCACCAGAATACACTGCCCAACTGAAATAGCTCCAGACATATTTTGATTCCCAAGCCCTGCTGTTGCTACTCCACATATTTCCCACCAAAAAAAACCTTTTACTGAAATAACATTAGGCTGGAGACCAATTTGAAATTAAGCTTTTTTTGGAAGGGTCACTGTCTCTGTCAGGCAGTATTTAGTCTATGGAGATTGTATGAGGTCCCTTGAGACAATTTGTTGACATTTGGTGCATTTACATTTAAACATGATAGACTTGCATAGTTTATAATCTATATTGTGTTTTGTCTTACAACAGATATGTAGAAAACATAATTAATGTGTGTGTGTGTGTGTGTGTGTGTGTGTGTGTGTGTGTGTGTGTGTGTGTGTGTGTGTGTGTGAGTGTGTGTGTGTGTGTGTGTGTGTGTACACGTGCGTCAAAATGGTCATGCGATCCCTGTGATCTCGTTCTTACAAATGGCAGGAGCAAGTGAGCTGCCATGTGGAGATAAATGGGATGCAGCCTGCTCTTCTGGGGTCACGACCTCCATGTTCCCACCCTGAAAGGCACACTCACAGGATATACGTAAATCCAACTCTTTACCCAGTCTATTTTAACACTCGGCCCTGAAGCATTTCTAATAGCCTGGCTGATGGACATACACACAGTATGACAGCACAGTATGGGAAAACCAATTAGGTCTAACAAACAAATTTGAATTCTGTAATAAATAATAAAGTACTTATTTCAATCTACAACCTTTATTTAGATCTATTTGTTATACTGATTTGGGAAAATCTTTTAAATCAACTCCAGACCAACAGCAGGTCCGGGAGTTTAAGTAACTGCTGTGTGGCCATCAGCCAAACAGTATCTATTTTTTCAGAATCATTCAGTAGTAAAACCCCATCCCAGGTGTTTAAATCACTTGAGATTAAGTGAAAGCCTTCTGCGATCACAGTTGCAGTCCCTTTCTCAGGCCTCTCTGGTTTGGAGAGCGATTGCTTTGACTTGTATTTTTGTGGACCCCGCAGAAATTGAAATCAGTAATTATACGCTTGCACGTCTCCAAAACGACCAAACCGTGCCTTTATTACAACCAGCAGATAAACCACCAGGACCTCAGTAAATATACTGACTAAACATGGCAAACGTTTCAGTGCCTTTAGTATGGGAGTTGGCGATGACAGCTTTTTACAGAGAACGTTTTTCTGTTTTAGTTTCACATACGTCGTTAGGGGTCAGCAAACAAATAATATGATCGTAATGTATTGTTGTTACAGTTCAGTACAGTATCAATGATGCGCCATAAACATTTTATTTAGCTGGAAAGTTAAACAGTGTGCAAACTGAAGTTAGCTAGGAATAAGGAGGATTGCATAAACACTAAGTTATTTGTTATTTGCAAAAAGTTATTTGCTGAATATTGCCAATGTCTGCTGGCATATATTGCAATTAAATACATTTATTTCAGAATATGTGGAGAATATATAATCTAGAGAATATTTGTATGATGTATCATACAGAGAATATTTGTATGATGTATCATACAGAGAAAATGTATATGACATATATAGAGAATACTATGTGTTAAACATGTCATATAGATAATATCTGTAGGATGTATCATAGTTTATGGGTTGGATGTTGTTTAGTAATTGGGGGGTTCCTACACAGCCTTGACCCTGTGGACGCCCCATCCAGATCTCATCTCTCATCCATGAACTTCTCCCACATTCCTCTTCACACTGCTGTGGCCCATTCTGGTTAGTGGATACTCTAAACCAGTGGTCTCCAGTGACCTCCCCCCCTCCCCAAAAGATCGTAAAACTGGTGCCAGTGGATCGCCAGAAGTTTATGAAAAATACATTCCTTCTCCTTTTTGTGTGCGACAGCCACAAATTATTATTTTTAAAGTTTGTTTTGAGGGCCACGTTCTGGGTCATTTTCTTCATCATTTCTAATTTTACTACCAAATAGTAAATACCTTAGACCTCAATATGGCCGAACAATATTACTCCAGATGGGATCCAAGTCTGCTTTTTATATTACAATGACATAGGATATGATGTACATGGGTATATTAGATGAAGGATACAACAGCATTCTGATAAGTGCTGTCAACGAATATTCAAAATTAGAATATATATTCAAATAGTTTTTAAAAACAGACATTCAAAGGTGAAAATTAATATTCAAATGTGGAAAAACACCCACGCCAGCTGCGGCGTGGACAGGTCACAGCGAGGTCTGCGGTCTTGGCCATTAGTTAATTTACTTGTTTTTGTGAAGGTAATATGTTGCCAAATATGTTTAAACTTAAATAAACGACCTATACAAGTAGTTATGTCTCGTTGTATTAGTTTATCCTGTTATTGACGTAATGCGAGTCATTGACATAATGCGCAAATATAGATCATCAAATATATTTGAATATATGTGTTTAGAGGGAATATTCAAACTTAATTTTTAAGCAATTTTGACAGCCCTAATTCTGATTATATTTGAACAAGGCATTTTGAAAGATTATATATTGATTGTGCTTTTGATTCCCACACTACAAAATCAAATTATATTGAATTACATTATGCTTCAATATTGTCAGACATTTAGGTATTACTATAAATGTGTACAAATGCTATAAATGCTGTCCATGTTCCTTATGAAGCTCTAACTTATCATGATTATCCATTCATAATATTGAGAGGTTACTTTGGTGCATTAAGTACTTAATCATAATGGGTACGTTTGTTTAACAAAAACTAGAACAATTGTTGCCGCTGACCGGCGGTTCACAACACCGCCTGCTGTCATGTTTTTTTGACCGACTTAATCACAATTATGACTGCGTAGTCCTGGACGTCATCTAAAAACAACCGTAAGCTAGGGGTCTATATTTCTCATGCATTCAGATATCCCAGGCGAGGTAATGCCTATTCCTGACCTCAGATAGTAGATTCACTTTTACACAGGAAAGGAGCAGGAAATAGATGTTGTGTGTGTGTGTGTGGGGGGGACTTGTGGACTGTGGGTGGTGAGCAGCCATAACATTACACCATGCACACAGCTGCTGTGTCGCCACTAATCTGTCCCCCAGAAACACGATCCTGTTTATAATCTGCTCATCATTTGGTCGGCGACAGGCTGCGACGCCGGGACTATAATTTACCCTCCTCTGTGTGTGTGTGTCTGTGTGTGTGTGTGTGTGTGTGTGTGTGTGTGTGTGTGTGTGTGTGTGTGTGTGTGTGTGTGTGTGTGTGTGTGTGTGTGTGTGTGTGTGTGTGTGTGTGTGTGTGTCTGTGTCTGTGTCTGTGTCTGTGTCTGTGTCTGTGTCTGTGTGTCTGTGAGCGTGCGTGCGTATGTGTTACAAAGGTGTATGTGGATATATGCAGAGACTTCAGGCTCTGAAATATCTTTGTTGGACTGAACGCTTCAAGTGGTCTTTAACTATTTCCTCAGCAACATAAAGGTTAATCAGGACTCAAGTCCTGCTAATGACGCTGTTATATTTTCACTAATGTCAACATATTAACCATGTGTCTGAACTATGAAACACACGGCACTACTGTATGTCTGATATGCTATATTATTGCATGCATTTTAAAGTGTCGCAGCAGTGCTAAATCGAGCACCTGAAATGTTGCTCATTGCATAATCCACGCCTATTTCCGACCGCTTGTGTGAGCTATGTGTCATGACAGTCTTCACAGCGGGCTTAGAATGACGTATTGCTGCTCGCTCGGGATACACTAGAAAGATAGATGTCACAAGGTCTCGCATCTCGGTCTGCGATGACTTCTATCTAGGTCCACATTATGGCTCTGAGCCACGGCACACAGGGCACAGAGAGCCACCAGCGGGGAAGGACCCGGGTGGTGGTGGTGGTGTCGGCGCTGTGTTTTCAAAGGCTAGGAAGCAATCCGTCTTAAAACATGGCTTCCATTTTATTTTGGTCCTGACTTCAAGTGTCGTCTAAAGGGCTACAGACTCATTTCCTACGTCTTAAAACGCGACTTCCATTTTATTTTGGTCCTGACTTCAAGTGTCGTCTGCACCGCTACAGACGTGTTTCCTAAGTCCTAAAACCTGACTTCCATTTTATTTTGGTCCTGACTACAACGATCGTCTAAACCGCTACAGACGTCTTTCCTACTACGTCTTTAAACACGACTTCCATTTGGTTTTGGTCCTGACCACAAGCACTGTCGAAGACCCGCTTCCTTCCCCTAGGCCTGACTTTCGATCTTTCAATCGATCTGTCATTCAAAACTGATTTAGGTGCCTTGTAGCATCAGCACTGTACCAGCCTTACATCAGCAGCACTTATGGCCCAGAGGTTCACTGAAATATCAGCTTGTACTACACGGCTCATTGAAATCCATCGTTGGGCTTTTTACCTAGGAAATTATTATAATCAATCACTTGTGTCATTTGCTTTGGCCCGACCCCCCAGGAAAGAATGCCATTCTAATCATACATGGAGTCTTGTAAGCATGTTGAACCACAACGCCATGAAATGCCATTCATCTGGTGGCACCCGTCACTTGTGCGTGTAGGAAAGGCATTTTTTTGCACTTATTGTTAAAGAGGTTTATGTTTAGCTTAGCCGTGGTAAGCCTTGGTAATTGATAGCAATTAGCAGGGCCCCCAGTGGAAATCTACTCTGAGGTTTGCAGCTGTCTCCGGTAAAGAATTGCTGTTGGCACACTCTCAGACTTATTTTTTAATACCCTGACAAAAGCAGGGCATTTGTCGAACTTCCTTACACACAATAAGGAGGAGGCCTTTGGGTGCACCGTGCCTTTGTGGACTTTATACAAATACAGACACGACTAAGACATTAGTACAATACTGAGAGCATCACTAAGTGATTTTGAAGCATAACATTTTATATTAGATTAGATATATAAGATTCTGCTTATAAATGGATGTACCCCAACTACTGCAATGAACATTCAATACCCTGTACATTTCATGCTCATTGGTATCTTGTCATATACAATACAAAGTTACACAGAAACGTTCACCGCATCAAGTACTTTGGTATGTTTGATTGTCTGGTTTAATGAGGCTGACAAATGACAATAAATTAGCAAACAAAGTGGTTGAAGGATAACAATACGTTTTTGATGAGCATTTTAAAAAGGCAATCTGCACTTGCAACAGCAACATGTGTTTTTATTACACTCAGACCTTAATGATGACAGATAGCCCTATCACATAATGCTGACAGCGTTATGCAAATGATGAGCAAACTGCCAAGCAGTATGCACAATCACATTATCATCGTCCTATCTGAATCCCCTGCTCTTCCCGCCAGCAGCAGGTGGCCCTGCATGTGAAACAGCAAGGTTCAACATTTGCTGCAGTTATTTCCATACCAGACATGCTTGAGCACCCACAGCCGCAACAACGCTACGGCCCTGCCGTGCGCATTATGTCCCACCATGACACAAATTGCACATGTGTGAACATGTGAAGTGTGTGTGTGTGTGTGTGTGTGTGTGTGTGTGTTGCCTTCAGAAGATTCCATATCATCTATATCAATCATACCCACCCTCCACTGCAACAGTTCCCAGAAACTGTTGCATATATCACTGGTGCAGCCGACAGTCCACGCTATCTGGTTGAAGTTATGTGGACGCGTGGAGCCCTGCAGGCCCCATTATGTGTAATTTCCTCACAGGGAAAGCAGAGACAGTGATAACATAGGATGGTTCTCTTCGCTTGATCGTGTCACATTCAGATGATGTCATCTTAACCAGTGATATGCTGCTGCATACCGCTAGGGCTGTGCAATATGACCAAAATATCATATCCCGATATAGGTCATTCATTATCCCGATAACGATATATATCACGATATAGCACATTTTCTGTAAATTCAATGAATAGTTTATATACAATTACCACATGGAAAGGCCTATATCGTGTTACATTTTTAATGATATACTCGACAAATAAAGGTAACTTAGTCAGATTATTTTTCTCCTTTTATTTAGAACCTTTGTGCAAATGTTCAATTAAGCATGTAACAAAATATAAAATATTAATGTATAAATATAAAAAGGTAAATAGAAAACACTTCAACTGTAGTTGCAAACAGAATATAGGCCTAAAATGTGAATATGGTCAAAAATATCAAAACCAACGATATATATCCGCGGATATATATCAGCTGGCTAACGTGGCTAAGCTGGCTAACCCCGTTGTGTGTCACGTTCACTCTCCTTCATGTTTGTTTGTGTTGCCTTCATGTGCCCTGTGGAAGAACGTAAAGCGGCGTCCAAATTCCGAAAAATATTACCGTGAATACTGTGATTTGCGACAAGACGAAATAAACAATCATAATCGTTTATGAGCATAATATGAAACGATAGACGTTTTTATATCGTCACACGAAATATCGTCATATCGCACAGCCCTACATACCGCTTACCTTAGTTCTGGTCCCTTATCTTTATTCTCATCTAAGAGTCTTAGCTGTGCAATGATCAGCCTACTGCACACTGATTGTTTTATTGATTTATTCATTGATTTTGTTTAACGATTTATGGTTTATTTGCTTTCCCAGAAAAGTGTGTCCATCTACTGTGAATCTGCAAGAAGTGTCCTTCACAATGAATACAGGTATAATATGCACTCGTACACGCACACGGCTGTGGGACCATGGCTTTGTTTGATAGGACAGTTTTACAACATTCCCCCATGTCATGGGCAAATCATGTTTGTTTCCTTTTGAATACACCAGCTGTTCTGCAAACCACTATGGCTGTAACTTTCTTGCATCAATAACTTGTGATAATAATAATAATAATAATAATAATAATAATCTAAACTCTTAACAAATTAAGACAGGACATGTTTCTAGCACATAAACACACTTTTAACACAAGACGAACCACTAAAACAAAGTAAGAAAGTAAAACAGTAATATCATCGCTGTAAAAACCCTATTGTGGTTGTCACTCTACATTTCAACAACTTAGAATTCAGTTGATGAAGGTGTGTTTCCCCATGTGCCCTTGGCCTAGCTTGGCGGTCAGCCCAAACAGGAGTGCATATTAAGGCTCATGTTGACAGGTCGCAGCTTTTATGTTCACACCACTGTCAAGTCGCCAATAATAACCTCACGTAATGCGGTCGCAGGCTTTGAACCTCAACTTACAGCTCCCCCACGCCCTCGGCTATAAACTTCAGGTTAAAGTACACTTCAGCTGGAAATATGTCATGTTGTTGGCTGACAGATAACGATCAAGATTGTTACAATAACATTGTTGAAGGAAATAAATGGAATAACAGATGGCAACTGCATTGCAATGCAGGTCAACATGCCGATGTGGCCAACCATTCAGATAATCCTGCAATCTAAAAACATACAAAAGGATGTGTTGACAAGGCACAGCGATACAATAGGCCTACTGCAATGTGCCATGCCTCCCTCACGTTTCTTTAACAAAAGCCTTGAGGCACTTTGTGACGGCAGGGTAGTTTTATAGCGCTAAAAACAACACATTGTCAGCAACACAATCAAGGAAGATAATCTTGTGTTTCAAGCTATTTAACACACATTTCCCAAAGCTAATAGTCTTTTGTCTGTAGCGGTACAGTGTTTCACATACCTCAGCGATTAATTTTTGAAGCCATTTTCTTTTAAATAAGAAAAGAATGTGGGTCAAATGTCATAGCATCAAATTAAGAAACAATTCTAGATCTACTCTGAATGGAAGATTTCTTGCATGCTAAAGTTAGTTTCAAGTGGACACTGCAGGACAGGTGTTTTTTGGGGAAAATTAAAGGTATGATGTGTACTGTAAGATCTGCTGCTGTCTTCACCATTGCGAGTGAAAAGACATAGTAGACGGTTGCGAAGTGGCACTCATTTCTGCACAATATACTCATAAACAATACCCCAACTAGATTGCAATTCAACCGTAGACTGCTCACACTCACACAACATGTTACCAATGGATTAATAATGTCTGGAAGAATATCCTGCTAGCTCTAGAACAATAAAAAGCAGATAAAGAACAGTGTAACCAATGAAGCTCTATTGCAGCCATAACACAAGTAGACTATATAATAATTAAGAATGAATTAAATGTTCATTTTTTCCATTCATTTTGCATCCTTTTACATGACATACTAGACAAAACAATAACAACATAGTTTGCCTTTTGTTCATTCTTTTCCACATCGCTAAAGCAATTTCTATTATTTTACTGCATTTAAATTAATCTAAAACTCTCATCCCCCACTGCAACAATTTCGGTGTTGTAATGCATGTGCTTTGCGTCTTCCTTTTTTGCGTGTATTTTGTGTGTGTGTGTGTGTGTGTGCGGGCTTGTACGTATGTGTGTGTGTGTGTGTGTGCCCACGTGTGTGCATACGCTCTTACATGCATGTTGGACCTGCTTCTCCCAGATAGCGGAGGATCATGCACACGCCGCACCGCCATGTCACTCACTCTCAGCCCTATGAAGAGGGTCCAGAGCTCTCCCAATCTCGCCACAGGTACTGACACTGACTGACGTCATGTGCCGCAAATACCACGTGCGCATGACCCAAAAAACTAGGTTAAACGTTGAGAATAGCACTAGTGGTCAAATCACGAGGTAAGTCGGAGAGAACAGCCTTGCACTTGGTTCTCCTTGTTTTTTCCATTTTCGTTTTCACATTAATATTGTATAATATACTCTACTTCTTATTTGTTATTCTACCTTGCCCCAGTGCATCATGGGCCACCTACTGACAGCCTATCTCAGCAAACCCCCCCTGACATTGAACCCTCAATCACTTCATTTCCTTTCCCTGTGTGCTTTTAGCTTATTGTGGTTCATTTCCTCCTGCATCCAACACAGTATTGACTTTGTTGGATGCATGAAGAAATGGACTTGACTCGTGACTCTTTGAGACAGATCTCCAATCTAATCAAATTAATAGAATAGTGCGTACGTCTGTATGTTTATATGTATACGTCTATATGTATGTTTAATTGTATTGTGGCGCATTGCATGCATGTGGGCTGGTTAAAATAAGAATTTAGTTGAATGTTGGCACAGTGGCGTGATGACCAGCTCTGACTGTTTTGGAAACTTTGGACATTCTGTGGTGGAAAAAGCTTCTTTCACCGTTATAATAAATTGGAGGTTTTATTCCCACTGGATCTAATCGGCTGTTGACATTGAAGCTGTACCAAAGTGAATGTCAAGTAAATATTTGTGTAAAAAAGGGAAACTATAAATATGAGTATTTAATGCTAAAGGGACCTAAAGGGTATACTAATCTAACTAATTACAAATTGAAGTTAAACCATATTTTTGATCTGATTGTTGCCAGTATTAATATCAATAAATCAATTTATATTAATACTGGCAATGACTCATGCTCTTAAATATAATAAAAAAGAGCATGAGTCATTTTTCCTTGAATCATTTCCTTGAATCATTTCAAGCTCTTACCTGCTTCACTTTTTCCCCTTTCCATCGATATCACCAAAGGCTGTTGTGAGCCAAACCGTTAAAACCATTAAACCATTAGGCAAACATATACACAGAGCACTGTAAGCTGGTATAGCTTTCAAGCTTAGCAAAGGTTATCTCAGGGCTTTCCACTGAAGGAGTCCCTGTATCTGTCTTCAAACCCCACTCCCCTCATTAACCCCTTAACAAAGGGGCTTCCCTTAATCTTAGGAACACACTCTTAGGGCTTACTTATGACTTGCACTTATCACTCTACTTCTCTGTACTGGTGGCTGAAGGTGGCTGGTATCCTGTGGGGCTCATATGTGCTATAGAGGGTGTTATCTTCATTGGTCTGTGATGGTCACGCATCTAGACGTCCCTGTGCACCAAGAGGCAATACATGGACATGGAAATGGTTCATTCTATAGGTGTAAGAGTTTGTTGTAAATCCTTCAACTTTTTGCTAATACTTTCTTGCCTTCCAAGTCTGACATAGAGTCATGAGCCTTGTTGAAATGTTAGTAGATTAGTTCTGGGAAAGATCTGGAATTGCATTCGAAAAATGCGCAAGAACCTTGATTTGGGTGTTTGGTGAAAGCTGCGCATTGTTGATTCTGACGTTTTCTTTTTATCCTTTCTACCCCAAGGTTGTGAATCTAACTCATCAGATTCAGGTAATGAACCCTCTACCAACCCCACCACCACAATGTACCCTGTTACCGCTCTATTCTATTCTCACTGTGTGTTCACTACGGCCCTATCCCATTGTGAAGGAGAAACGTGTGCCGTGTCGCGTGTAACATAAAAGACGACTGTGTGTGTCCAGATGCATGGCGGTCGCAGAGCGCCATTGACGGCTTCAGGAACGGTGACGCCAACAGCTCCTCGCTGGCAGCTAAAGGCTTCCGTAGTGTGAGGCCCAACCTGCAGGACAAGAAGACCCTCTCACAGGTACAGGAGGTGCCCCTCTTAGCTTCTCTGCTTTTCCCTTCTCAAGTCTTCTCCTCTGATTTCTCAGATTTTCTCCTTTCTCCACCCTCTCATAGGTAAAGGAGATGCCTCTCTGCTTTTAACTTCTCTCCTCTCTTCTCTTCTTGTGTCCCTTTCTTCTTTCTGGCATGTCCTTCACCCTCTCAATGGTTAGGTGTGCCCCTCTTGTCTTCTCTACTAATCTCTTCACTAATCTTCTCTTCTTATTTCTGCTCTTCTGTTCCCCTCTTTTTCTTTCTGTTAATCACAATTACTATTTTCCATGTTTTTATGTCTCTCGCTCTTTTGCTCTCACTCATTCTCTATCTCCTTCTCTATCTCTGTCTCTATCTCTGTCTCTGTCTCTGTCTCTGTTTCTATCTCCTTCTCTATCTCTGTCTCTGTCTTTCTCGCTCTCTGTCTCTGTCTCTATCTCTGTCTCTGTCTCTGTCTCTGTCTCTGTCTCTGTCTCTGTCTCTGTCTCTGTCTCTGTCTGTCTCTGTCTTGTTATCCCTCTGTCTCAATCTCTGTCTCTCTCTCATGCACTTATTAGGTCCCCAGGAAACCCATCTTCATTGCTTTGATGTTCATGCTTCTTTCACTCATATAGTCATCATACGTTGACAGATTATGTGATAAACCCGAACTTTTTGTACAGCATTTGTACTGTGTGAGTTTAGAATGAATCATTGTCCTGTTTTGTCCTTGCAATTGCCATTTTTTCCTCCGGTCTCCGTCATTATGCAATGCTGTTTATAAAATGTTTGTTTTCTAAATGACTGTTGAAAGGCTAATGAAAATATTCCTTCTCATGGTGCATTTACTTGTCCTGTTTGTGAGCATTTGTGGTTTCCAAAATTCCTTTGAACACAAGTTTTTGCACAGGGAATAAACTGAAAGACTCTTATGTAATCTACAGGATTACATAACCATTCATTATCCCAGGTTATGCATTTAAAACAAAATTATTTCTTCATAAAGGTACACTATGTTTTGAACTTTTTAATTGCATGTTCCTCGTTGACAAACCAGGCCTCCACTGCGATGCCATTACCGCCCCCCAGGAGGGAGAGTTTCCTCCTG
>OMLJ01001142.1:0-11044 GCA_900302595.1 Gadiculus argenteus | reverse complement strand
CTAGTTGACAAAAGGTTATACTGGCTCGAGTTGAGTTGATAACATTATACTCACAGCATTCAAGGAACTGTTTTAGCCTCTCAAAGACGGCATTCAGGAAGCCCTGGAAAAGAAAGCGAGGACACAAGAGACAGAATGAGTGAGTGTGAGAGATTGGGTTTTCCTTATGTTCTTTGCAGATCAGCCAATCAAGACCAAGCTGTATGTATGTGTTTGGGTGCCTGAGTCCAAGTCAAGTCTCAAGGCCTTTGAGGAAATCCAAGTATCAAGTGTGCCTAGTAAAAGTTACAGTAACATGGACACAGTTGCAATAAGCCTAATGAGACATTAGATCGAGATTCAACAAACACACATGGTGGTGCTGGTTATTAACTTGCGGACCCTGCAGACTAAATCCGACAATGGACCATTAAAAATAAATTGAATCAGTAATAATGAAAAAAGAAAAAGGTTGAGCAGAATGAAGAAAGCCTCAGGCATCCCAGTGGGTTTGCTTTACTTTAAGCACCCCCCCCCCTATAAAATACAGGGCTTTTGAGGAAATCCAAGTCATCTCTCAAGTGTGCATAGTAAAAGTTACAGTAACAGATACAGTTGCAATAAGTGTTGCAGATTTCAAATAAATGGTATGAAGAATGTATAAGATTATTAGGAAGGTGATATAATTTAGGGAGATTTTTCAAAACCAAAAAGCAGCTCTAAATGAAAATACAATGACTGAATTTATGCATCCAAAAGTCACATTTTTGTCCTGTACAAACACAAATGCTCTGAATTATATGGGATTCATATGAATTAGGATTTTGGAAGTAGTCAAAGTTGCAGCCACCCAAGGTCATGAACATGTACACATGAAGAAAACAAACTTCATAATTTTATTTCATTAATTTGGTTTTGTACAACATAGCCTTAATGTGGGGAAAGTAATGTTTTGGGGGAAAAAAGTGATGTTTTGTTTTCCATGCCCCATATCAGCTTCATCCTAGGCCTATTACTTACAGAGTTATCCATGCAGGAGGTTACAATGTAGCCTTTAAAAATGTAGAAGTTACTTTTGTGTCATTTATATTTTGATTACTTATTTAGTCACCACTAGGCCTACTCATCTTAACATCTCCCTGAACATGTCACGCCCAGTCAGGCATTGCTGGCAAAATGCGTAAAGCTGGGATCAATCAATCAATTTCAATCAAAGTATTATTTATAGTACAGTCTCACCATCGAATTGGTCTCAGAACACTTCTGGATAATGACATCAACACATTGATAAAGCCATCGAAATGTCTCAGAACACTTCTGCATAATAACATCAATACATTGATAAGGTTCCAAAGGTCTACTGCTTTGCTTTGTTGGGGACGGGCAGGTAGAGCTTGAACTCTGCGGGGAGCTCATCCTCAGAGTAGAGGCGGTCAGAGAAATACACCCTTCTGATGCAACAGTTGGCGTGGATCTGTACACGAAGCGTCTCAAAGTAGTTGGTCCCGTAGGTGCGGCGGGTAAAGTCGACAGGTTGAACTGGATCTGGTGCCAGCCCTCATCAAGCCTCATGGGCACGGTGCAAGTAAACGGCTTCACCCGCGTCGTGCTCTGGTAGTTAGTGGCACAGAAATGCTGCCACACGTTTTTATCGTCCAATACCTGAACTTCAAAGGTGAAATATTTCTTCAGGTTCTTGATCATGACCAGGAAGGAAAGCTTGATGCACAGTGTTTTCTTCGGGTCAGCAGGGCATGTGATCCACCTCCAGCACTGAGGACTGGATGTCGTTATCTGTGATTCTCTTGATGTGGCCATTCTGCACCTTCTTACCCCATATCTGAAGCGGCTTGCTACCAAGGCTATATCAAATGGACAAGAATCCGCTTTGAAAGGTGTTCGTAAACATATTTATGGAGCTGCTGAAGCCATCCTAGGGACATGTGTGGATGGAGATAGAGATATCTATCTATATATATATAGTCATGAAAATAAAGAAAACGCATTAAATGAGAAGGTGTGTCCAAACTTTTGGCCTGTACTATATATATATATATGTAAATTTCCAGTTTTATAACAATGTGTTGCATTGAATAACAATGCTAAAAACGAACAGTTCATACAATAATTGAATTAATAATTTATAATGCACTTGCACCACATTTTTGCTTCTTCAAAGGGTCTCCAAAGACCCAGTCAGGTCTGGGGTAAACCAAGTCTTACAGGGAGTCCAAGTGCAGTCTTGCATCAGGGAGTAAAGTCAAGACTCACAGCCAGGGATTCTAAGTCAAGTCTCACAGCAGGAAGTCCAAGTCAAGTCTCGTATCAAGGAGTTAAAGTCAACTCTCACAGCAGGGAGTCCAAGTGAAGTCTCACAGTAGGAAGTCCAAGTGAAGCCAGGGAGTTAAGTCACATCTCACAGCAGGCAAGTCCAGCCAAGCAAAGCCACAAGTCCTGCTTTTTAATAACACGAGTCCAGAGTCTCCAGCTCTGATCCAGACAGGACAAGATCATTACAGGTGAGAGTGCCTGTCTAAGCATTTGTGTGGGCACACATGCAGCACACCCTAAATCACATGCATTAACAAAGGATCTGTCGCTGAGTGTCAATTCTCAGCGGCACTAGGCCCTGGCTGTGGATGAGCGCTGGGCAGCAGATGATGGATGGATGTGGGTTTTGTTGAGCCCTTGAGTTAGTGCTTAGCCGTGAGGTCAGCCACAGGGCCATTCATCACACATGAACACCGCCCGCCGGCCCCACGGCCAGACAGCCACTACAGCACGGCGAGTTACGACGAGGAGGGACGGGTGAACATGATGAAGAGGTGTGTGGCGAGGATGGGGGGGTGGGGGGTTGTGTAAGGGTACAGCCGAGTGTATGTACTGGAGACAGGCAAGATAGGTCAAAGCAATGAGTCTATAAAGACAAACATTTACCAACAACATAATGTACGATAGTAAATATACGAGGGTAAACATCCCAAAAAGTTGGGAGATGGATGAATTTAAGGGATAATAATTTCTGTAATAATTACAGAAATGTACAAATGGCACGCTATAGGCATGTCCCCCATGCTTACCTTCATAGAGGTGAAAATGGTCTTTAAGACCGGAGTGCAAATGTACACCGGCTCCTGAAGCGCAGCCCAATTTCCATGTGTCAAACCTCCCAGTTTCCTGAGACTCTATGGCCGCATTAAAGAGTCTGTCTGTGCGCGTGTGTGCGAGTGTGTACACTGTTTCGGTTCATCAGGCTGCCATTTCAAGGCCATCTCTATTATCTCTAGCTCAACATAATGGGGACAGATAATCATTAGGCCAGTTGTGATTAAATTCTCAGTCGGTGGACTGACCAGCCGATAAATCTCCTACCGTACAGAAGGAAAGAAAAAGCGGTGAGTAAGGATAAATAAAAGGTTAGCAGCATCTTCAATGTGCGTGAGCGATGAGTGAGATGTCAAGGAAAACAGACAAATGGAAGGTCAGGCATGAAAGAATCCCTACAGGCATGTCGGAACCTGGATGAGACGGATCCAGCACGTTAGGAATGGTAAACAGCAAGCAAGGCCATGCAATGAGAGCAGTATTACTGAATCATCTTGCTCAGTGGTCAGCTTCATAACCAACCAAACGACACATTTGGTTAAACTAGTAATGGCTAAACACCTTTTCCTTGCCATAAAAATTATATGTAGAGAATAATCATGTGTATTGCCAGGGGTGCGCATAACTGGTACGCAAGCTTGCCCATAATCAGGTATGCATAAGGTCACTTGTGTCACTACACAACGCTTTCGCGTAACTAACGGGAGATTGGAAAAAATAAAATAAAAAAAATAAATGCAGTTACCTTAAGCAGCAGGCAAACAGAGCCGGAGCAGAAGATCGAAAAGTCGTGCTAAGTGTGACGTGGCTCGAAACGAATGATAAGGATCCTGAAATGTGCACTCATGTGCACTGCGCACACACTGGAGAACTGTGCAGAATCAGTTGATCACAACGTTTCTTTTGTTAGATATTCAAACGCTCCGTGGTCAAGTTGCTGCAGTTTGATTTTAAAAAAAAAATGGAAAAATGAAATCACAAAATGTAATCTCCTTTGTGAAATTTGGTACGTTTCACAAGATCAGATGTTACGTGTGGGGTGTGTGTGGGGTGCTTACCAAACACCATCTCCTGGTACTCACCCGAGTAACTCACTAAAAAAGTTATGTGTACCCCTGTGTATTGCAGACCTGATGATAAACACTTAACAAAGTCACTCATGAAATGTACTGGTTTAGATTCAAGCACTTACAAAATACATCCAAAAGGATCATCATGGTATGGTTTAAAAAAGATTTCCACAGTCCACTCAAAAGGAATGGGCCACACAGAGTGTGTGTGTGTACGTCTTATTGCTAACAAATGAATTATTCAGTACACACATGGTGCATCCCTTCATCATGAAACAGTCACAACAACAAAACAAAGATATTGTTATTGATATTGATATTGTTGAATACACAATGCCTATATTATCACAACTAAATAATTTGATTTGATATTGCAAGATTATAGCTAAAAAATGAGCTATAGTCTCTTTTAAAGTGTGCATTAACTTGGTATTAGCAAGTTGGAGTTTCCCCCCAGAGGAGGTTTCTCAAAATAACTCAACGTTAACATTGATATTTTGAACCATCAGTCGGATTTAATGAGCCCTAATCAATCAGCACAGCCCCTTTATTAACACGCCATCATCCTTGTTAGAATCATCCAACGTGTTTCCCTGAACAACGCGTAATGTCTTTCATCTTGATGAGTCATTTGTTCCGGGTCATGGAAGTTAATAGCAGACATGTCGACGAACAATGCTCTAAATGATTACAGGCTACAGACAATCTATACTGAGCATGCCAGCGTGAGACAAGGGTGTAAATTGAATGATTGTTGTGGGTGCATGGTGTGTGGTTTATGTGCTAGCACATAATGAAAGTACACCACATTTTTTATGGGTCATTTAAAACATTAGTTATCGCAAGCCATTAGTAAACAATATGAAAAACACTGAGATTTTACATATGTTGATTGAAAAGCATGTGAAAGAAAAACTAAGTGTATGAGATAATACAAAATGACATTTTCACTTGAATCAATTGCTTGTGGTCACTGTGCTAAAATAGGCAGCTATGGCTAACAGATAATGTATTTTTAATGTGTTGAACAACATTATCTCTCTGGCAGCAAAGAGTGGTCTCATTAGCAACAGAATGCAGCTTGGCTTACAGCATTCTATCAATCGTTAAAATCCCCTCAACACCTCTCTTCTACGCATATGACAAGGAAATTGGCGTGGAAGGAAAATCCAACGCACACACATACCAGTACCGTTCAAATGCAAGGGTCAAGCGTGATCACAAGACGCCAAACTTGAACAACCTCAACAAATGTTGAGAGCAACCGATTTACGGAGAAGCTGTGCCTTCCAAGAAATGCTCCCATATGATCACCCTATAAAGTGTGGTTCAAACAGATCATTACACACCCCAGTACAGAGATGGGTACCGTTCAAATGGCATTCTCCACCACATGGCTCTTTTGGGAGAGTTCAGTCAACCGATTGGGGCCAGGTCGACTGACCTGAGAACGCTGGCCTACACTTTGTTGCATTTATCCAAAATGGTGCTGGAAACGAGTAAATACAGGAGCCTGAATGCTCCCTCTAAAAATTAAAATACCGTTCAGGGTGATCAAAAAGACATAACCATCTCACCTGGCTTTATTCAAACATTTCCAATACAAAGTGATAAAACGCCTTTAATGTGCGGATTCTGCCTATGAGCGTTTAGAGGAGAGACCGTCACAATGGTTTCATCCATCAGCCAGACCAGTATTGTCCTTTGAGACACTCCAACGCAGGAAACAATAGCAGCCAGTGGTATTTATTTAACAAGCCAGTCACTCGTGCTAACAGGACTGGTGGCCTGGGTGAGAATACACAACTAGTGGCGCATTTCCACCTTTCCATACTGGGTCAGTATGGAAAGGTGTGGCATGGTTCGCGTTTCCACCGGCAAAAGTGGCCGTTGTCCAGACTGAGCCGCGATGAGACATACTCATCTCGCAGTACTTCTCCGTTGGGGTACTGAGACGTCTGAAAGGGTGCCAACAAGTCCGAGCTACACACGCCGTCCGTTGATTGGTCGACAGAATCGTCACTTCCGTGCGACAGGGGGATATTAACAAACAAACACGCAAGGTACGGCGAAAGCTTTGTTTATTGAAGAAAATGTTTCGCAAAAGTTTTTTTCCATTTATTAGCAGGCTACACTGTGTCGGGCTGCTATGAGGTCACGATGCTTATGTAGCTGCTGTGGCAATCACCATCCGGCTTAAACCCCACCCTACCATAATGGTCTTGTCGGCAGTCGAAACGCAAGCCGTAAATGAGCTGGGCCAAGCCGCACCTTCACTACTGGGCTGAGGCGTGCTGGGCCGAAGCGCACTACTAGCAAACTATTTCTTTAAGTGGGAGCCATAATGAAATAGAGAGTGTGTGTGTGCGTGTGTGAGTTTGTTTAAATTAAGAGCCTTTTATTGGAACATCCAAATTTAGATGGCTGGGCATAGAACTGAGAGCAAAGTCTTAACTTTAATAGCCAGGACGTTGTTTAATGCACTTTCAATTACAACCAACACAAAGTACAACACATTATGAAATGCAGCATTTTCCAAATCAAAAGTGGCCGAATACATTTAACAAATTGGCAAATGATAAACCAAATGATCTACTCCATACTGCTATAAAGAACATTTTAACTCACCATCACTTCCATATTTTGCTGTGGCGTCTGGAATCCATGCACTGTCAGTTTGCGAAGCACTGGGGAACAAAAGAAAGAGGAACACATTAGCAGCCTACACATGGGTGCAAGCATTAGCATTCTGATGCTGTGATGCTTCCATGCTTATATTAAGTAGTATAGGGCCAAGACAGCCCGATGCTAATCCACTGTGTGTGTGCCTGTGGGTTAGGGATGGGAATAGTGCTCTAGTCTTCAGAGTCTTCACCCTTCAGAAGCCAAGTTCAATGCTGTATATTTGGCACATTATACTGCAGAGTGGGAAAATACAGAGATGTAGTGGTTCAAAACAAAAATTTTACACACCACCTCGCTCAACTCCACAACAGTGTTAAGGGTGGCTTTTTAACACATTAAAAACAGTCAAATTAGCTCCTCTTCTTGATTCTCGCAGCCAGCAAGTATGAACCGCAGCCAGTAAATATGAACATTCTTCACCCAATCAACAATAACCAAAGTAAGACGACACCAGTCCATTTATATTGTTTGCACTGTGCCTTTACTACACTATGTGGAAGCAATAGCGGTTGTTTAATCTATGTTCAATTCAGTCATTTAATTGACCACTGCTGGCTGCTTAACGTCCGTTATCGTAGGCCTACGTCTATTTTAATTGATGTTCAGTGGTAGGCTTGGGCGGTATAACGGTATTACGGTATACCAGGGTATTTAGAAATACAGACGGTATGATTTTCAATACTGTCTGAAATACAGATGCATTTCTTTCAATCAGTGTTGCGCCATACAATAAAATGGAGCGGCGCAAATTGATTGATTGATTGATAGGAATGCGGGTCTCGTGAACTGACCGAAACCGAAACCTAAGTGACGGCTCTCGCTAGCTCTCGCGGGCCATATTTCCCGCCCAATCTGGCAACCCTAGCGGCAGCGCGCTACAGATGGGGTTGCCAGATGGGGCGGGAAATATGGCCCAATCTGGCAACCCTGGCAGTGAAGTCGCGTCTCGGACATCCCGACGCAGAAGTATGAGGGCTTGAGGGGAGTCAGATTACGCATGACGGAGTCGGAGAAGTATAAACTACGCTTTAGTGACGGCTCCCGCTAGCACCCCCCCCGCGCGCTGATGAGTCATACCGTCATGTACCGTATACCAGTGTGATGTCAGAAAGGTATGACTGTATGAAAAAAATGATACCGCCCAAGCCTATTCAGTGGGGCTGTTTTACCAATAGGCAATATTCATTTACCTCTTATAATGAATTAAATGAATTGCAATGATTGTTAAAGAATAGTTTGCTCACATGAAAAAGAAAATCCATATTCACTCTGGTAGTAGTCTAAATGAAACGCAGATGAAAACCATATGAAGGGTCACCACTCCGCTTGCGCATTGAAGAATCGCTTGCGGATGTTGCTCATTCGCGATGCTGATAATGATGGCATCAATATAATGCTTATATAAATATGTTAGTAGAGATTACCTATTTCTTGTCTCACACGCAAATGTAAGCAGGACCTTGTAATGTGGTTTGCAATTGCTATTCAAATAACCTATTCAGTCAAATTGCAAAAGCGTCATCTCTAACGAGCCACCTCCACATTAGAGTCTTCTTAAGAGATGAATGAGCCACCACAGCAAGGGAGTCTTCAATGCACAAGAGCACCGTTCAACCCCTCATAATATGCGTTCAAGTCACATTTCATTCATATTGGACTACTACTGGAGTGAAAGCAGCTACACCTAGCAGAGCCGCATAACATCGTATAGGCATTCATCGTCATGTATTATTCCAGTAGAATGAGACTGCGTTCATGTGAACAAAAGATTCTTCAACAATTGTTGGCACTGCTATAATATGTCAATTAATATTACCTATTGGGACATCAGCCACACAACATACCAGACATTAAGTTCACATTGAACACGTTGCAGTATGCGGAAATACACCATACGCTACTTTCTGAAATGTAACCTGGAGACTAAGGGTAATTAATGTAAATAATTGTTAGTCTACAGTTTATTACTGAATTGAACACGGATTAAATACCAGATAGTGCCTGAACATAGTCTAGTGAATGTACAGCGCAAACAAAATATAATTAATGGACTGGTTTGATCTGACTTTGGTTATGGTTGATTGGGTGAAGAATTGTATTACTGTGCTGTTACTGGCTGCAAGAATCAAGAGGAGGAGCTCATTTGACTAGTGAAAACGCGCTATTGAACGCGCAAAATAGTGTGTTCAAAAGCAGTAAAAAACACAGTATGTTACGCCGTTAAACATTTAAGTAAAATATGAGTACAAAACTGTTTTGAACCACTAAATCTGCATACTTCATGGCGTGATAAAATACACAGTAAAACATTCAGCATGAAAGCAAAAGCGCTGTATCGTTGATTTATGTCAAAGCAAGCCTAAAGGCGTCGCTTTGACTCTTTAGGCCTTTCATGTGTAATGGTTGGTAATGGGGTCCATTTAGGGCCAATAGGTTAGTATAGCCAGTGGATGGAACATGGAACAGTCGAGAGGTTATAAGCTATGGCAACAGTAATTATGGTAAAAAAAGTATGGTATTAGACAGCGTTCTCTATACAATGGCTTTACAGATAGACAATGGCACATCGACTAACCAAGCTTAAGCAAATAGGAAATGCAGTTCTTTCAAGATGGAAAGTTGTTGGAAAGTATGTGCACTG
The DNA here is from genome assembly GCA_900302595.1 of Gadiculus argenteus. Taxonomy (NCBI): domain Eukaryota; kingdom Metazoa; phylum Chordata; class Actinopteri; order Gadiformes; family Gadidae; genus Gadiculus; species Gadiculus argenteus. The sequence goes on along the minus strand of OMLJ01001142.1, from coordinate 1,564 downwards.
TCCTTCTTTAGAATTCATCCATGAATATTAATCATGAAAGCTTGTTCAATCTGTGGTAGAACTGCTCATGCTAAAAGAACTGCTGCTCTATTTATACCTTTCCAGACCTAGACAGTTACTAGAATTTACAATGTCTGATGTGTTTGTGTTTTGAACTTTGAAAAATCTGATATTGGATGACCGATGTCTTTATTCTATTCAGTTTCCCAGAACAAGGCCAATTAAACTAACCTGGCTATTGCCAGACCAAGCTCAATCGTAGATTAGCACGTTGGTCTGGGGAGGCTGCTATCATTTTCTTCAGCACAAGAGGCGTGACCAACAAGGTTAGTTCAAACTACTATACGCAATTGGCTGCTTGTCATCTCTTCCCTGTCGTGATGGTGTTAAACCAGCTAATAGTGTTTGGCTCCCGCAAAAGTGTATCGGAAGCAGAAAGAAATGTATTGCTCCTCTCCAGACCCTGCTAGAGGGCAAATTCAAATCACCGGCAGAACGGGCTGGGGGTACCCAGTCTACCATTACACACAAAGAAAGAGGAGTTGTCTTGAAAAACTGAACTGTACTGATGCCTGAGCGAGAGGTAGGAGTGTAAATCTCTGGTTTCATCACAATACGATATTAAATCGATTCAATGGACAACGATACAATATTGGCCAATATCAAGTCTGCTGCAATACGATTTCGATTCGATTCAGGGGCATGTGATTGATGTGAGATGATATCATATGCCCATTTTACACAACCTCTTACATTCACATCAACTCACAAAAACCAACTTAATTATAATTTCATCATTTAATTTCTTTGCTCTTCCAGATATTTAAAACAAAAACAATACATTTTTAATACAAGTGCCACATTGCATTTAAGTGCAAAAGTTTTATCATGGCTTAACTTAAAGAGCCCATAATTATCTTTTATCTTGAACATAGACCATTCCCAAACTATCTGTGTGGATAGTTTTCTTCTAAAAACAAAACATCCCTCGGAATCATCTTGGCTGTTAGGATAAGCCGTCCATTTTGCCAGATTGGGCACATTTTTCCACCCAATTGGGGTACTTTTTAATCACGTTACGCTGGAAAAACAGGAAATATGGCCAATCTTGCAACACAAACCAAAACTAGACATCCTCGTGCTGACACATGCGCTCTGTGTCCCTGCTTGCCTCGTTTAACTGGTGAACGGATACATGAGCGAGGAGATTGTCAAAATAAAAGTGTATAATACAGCGATATGCATCGATGTTTGTGCGTTGCGTCGCTGCAGTTGGATTGTTCACCAATTAAATCGATGTATCGATTTACATTGATGGATCGTTACACCCCTAGAGGTTACCTTTAAGGGAAAGCAGCGTCCTCTCCAGTGAGCTGAGGGCGGCGGCCTCGTCACTGGCGTAGATTTGCTGGAGGAAGCAGTCGGTGTGGTGGCTCCACAGGGAACAGGCAAAGCTGTAGATCCCCGATGCCAGCTGCACATAAAAAAAGAACGACAGTTCAGTCAATGACCAGATACAATACGGATGAAGCCCATACAAGCACAAATAATCAAGCGACACACA